>CM053027.1:293600012-293895012 GCA_028564925.1 Lithobates sylvaticus | reverse complement strand
TCTTCATTTTCCACACTATGGGAATACTGTGAGGGAACACAAAAGAGGATGTACCAGGAGACAGTGTTATGGAGGAGAAAGGGGCGTATGGAAGTGGGGGAGGTGGCTGAGGAGGCTTTGTTTACGATGGATAGAGGAGGGCTTATTTATTTTGATGGAGTTCAGGCTCAGCTGTAACCTGCAGTCTCCAGAGAGGTATAGGAAGGAGGAGAAAGTCCTAGACAGACGAGCAGCACAAAGCCATGCTACACAAGGATGTATAGAAAATAAAAATAATGACACATCTGACCATTCAGCTTCAAAACCTTGATTGATTCGTCCGAATGCAAAATATTTGCACTAGTAGCTAATAATTGCTGCTTACTTCCACACATGCCCTTCTGAGCAGAGTTCACCCAACATGCACAGAGACATATCTGCATGTTGAGTAAAAATGGGATCTACAAAAGGTCTGATTGGGGTCAATGGAGTGAACAAAAGCCCGTACATATGGTGCCCTTATACAGCAGATGGAAGGCTGTAGTGTTTCTACAAAGAAAAAAAAAAGGGTTAAGCAGTGATCCCTAACCAATGGATATTTTTGTTGTTGCTTGGAGACTAACAGTTAAGAGGCTTATTCCATAAAGGCACTGCGAAGAGCAAAATAATAAATAAATTCATAGCAACCAGATTTTAGTTTAGCTTAATCAGATTTCTTATTGGTTGTTATGGGTTACTGCATATCCCCAATGCACTTTATATCTCACGAAAGAACATTTTGACTTGCACTACGCACACTTTGCTACATGAGCACTTGGAAATGCAGAGAACATTTACATAGGATCAAAAAAAAAAAATGGGGGGGGAGTTAGATAAAATTTCAACAGAACCGACTTTTCTTCCAAAGTTGGCACTCTAAAAGTGGGTACACACTATAAGAGCCCTTTCACACTGACAGCATGGGGGCGTCGGCAGTACCGTCGCTTTTTGGGCGCTAGTGGGGCGCTTTTAACCCCCGCTAGCAGCTGAATAAAGGGTTAAAAGTGCCAATGCCATGGCGCTGCCCATTGATTTCAATGGGAAGGGGCGCCTTAGGAGAAACACTCTCTAGGACACACATTTAACCCTAGTGTTAACCCCTTCCCTGCCAGTGAAATTTATACAGTAATCAGTGGCTATTTTTAGCTCTGATGGCTGTATAAATGTCAATGGTCCCAAAAAAATTAAAATAAAAAGTGTCAAAAGTGTCCAATCTGTCCACCACAATGTCGCAGTCCTGCTTAAAAAAAAATAAATACAAAATAAAAATAAAAAAATCGCAGACCGCTGCCATTACTAGTAATAAAAATTAATAAGCAAAATGCCAAAAAATCTATCCCCTATTTTGTAGACGCTATAACCTTTTCACAATCCAATCAATATAGGCTTATTGCATTTTATTTTAAACAAAAATATGTAGGAGAATAGATATTGGCCTAAACTGAGGAAGAATTTATTTTTTTAAATTTTGGGATGTTATAGCAAAAAAAAAAAAAAAAAAAAAAAATTATATATATATATATATATATATATATATATATATATATATATATATATATATATATATATATATATATATATACATACATACACATACATATACACACACACACACATACATTTTTTTTCAAACTTGTCTTTTTGTCTATAGCGCAAAAAAAATATAAATAAATAAAATCACAGGAGGTGATCCAATACCACTAAAAGAAAGCTCCATTTGTGAGAAAAAAGGACAATTTTACTTGAGTACAGCATCACACGGCCGCGCAATTGTCAGTTAATTATGGTCATTAAGGGGGCAAATCTTCCGGTCCTTAAATGGTTAAGTCCCATAGTTCCAATCACTGGCTCCCAACAATCCCCTGCACAGCATCGCTATTCTGTACAGTGATGCAGGGCAGGAGATATGAGCGCCAACATGAATTAATCAACAGCTGGTCTGCTCAACACACATAGTCCATCATTGTAACTTGTAACCATTTAGAACTTCTGGAACTGCAGTCAATTAGTAGGTTCACACTGTCATGTGAGAGTTGCAGCTCTATTCGGATTGGCTGCCTTTCCAGAATTTCCTAATGGATACAAGGCAGGTAAGAGGGGGGAGAATGAGGCACTCAGAGCAGACAAGTGGAATGTAGCACAGCTTTACACAGAACTTTATTAATGGCAACAGTGTTCCCTAACCCCTCACTATAACTGTGTACACATAGCAGGACATGCACTGTACACTGTCACTCTGGATCTGTGTGTACACATGTGGCTGGATTTTTTAGGTTTATGTAAGTGAGACTCTTTGTATAATACCGTAATTATGGAGTATGTTGTAGGTATGAGCACTGCAGAGTGTGTAAAGTGTATACCATAGGTAAGTGTAAGCTATCTAACCATGCTCTAAAATCCAACTTCAGAATCATACTCAGCAATCAAGTTCTTGTCCCGTGAGGCAATCAGTTTAAACCCATTACAGTTCTGGAATAACTGTTTTCTTTCTTTAGGAGATACAATTTACTTTAGTTCTGGGATGTCAACTAGTGCTCAGTGCATGCCAAGTACCGCAGGGTAGATGGGAGGAGAAAGACTGGCAATGCATGCAATTTCCTACCTGGATTGCAAGATAAAGCTGGCAATACATTATATCATTTTCTTGTTCAATTTCCTTTACATTTAGCGCCCTGTCACACTGCGCCGTCTGTTTTAGCGGCACTATTGGGCCGAAAAGGGGTTAAATCCACCCGCAAAACGCAGCGACGTTTTGCCTGCGGTATCGCAGAGCTGCCCCATTGATTTCAAGGTGAGCTCACTGCTCCAAAGAAGCTGCTGGCGGGTCTTTTTCTGACGCCCTGCCAGCGCACCGCTCCAGCGTGAAAGCCCTTGGGCTTTCACACTGGAGTGCATAGAGCAGCTGTTTTAGGGCATTTTGCAGGCGCTATTTTTAACGCTATAGCCTCTGCAAAAACGCCCTCAGTGTGAAAGGGGTCTTACCTTCAACTATGTAGTAGAAGGGCCTGTCTGATTGCATGAAAAATTGAAAGTGTTTAAGGTGTGACCTCATATTATATCGTTTTGGTAAATCTAAAAAGGAAAGTTGTAGAAAAAAAAAATTGTTTAATGTATGGCCAGCTTAACCACTTCCCGACCGCCCCATGTACATTTACGTCAGCAGAATGGTACGTACAGGCAAAATCACGTACCTGTACGTGACATTCTTCCGGCGGGTGGGGGGTCCGATCGGACCCCCCCCCCGGCCGGCGGGGACGGTCGGGATCGCTTCAGGAGCGATCTGGGATGAGGGGACGGCCAGTGGTTTCTGGCCACCCCCTCGCGATCGCTCCTGGCGAATCAGATGCTTCCCCTGGCTGTGTCATTCAAAACACAGGCAGAAGAAGTGATGTCACACTCGGTGCGCCGGTCAGAAAGACCGGAACGCCGAGGAGTGAACACGTACAGGTTAGTGCACCAACAGTACACTGACACCAGTACACATAGGCACACAAATAACCCCCCTGTCACCCCCAGATCACCCCCTGCCCCCCCCAGTCACAGTGTCACTAATTGCAGTGATCATTTATTTACTGATCACTGCATTTAGTGTCAGTGTGACTGAAATAACTGTCAGGGCAGTTAGTTTTAGGTCCAAGGTAGCCCCCTACCCCCCCTAATAAAGGTTTAACCCCTTGATTGCCCCCCAGGTAACCCTTTCACCCCCTTTTGCCAGTGTCACTAAGCGATCGTTTTTCTGATCGCTGCATTAGTGTCACTGGTGCCGCTAGGTAGCCAGTTTTTTTTTAGGTTAACCGCCATGTTTATAAATAGGTTTATAGGTCAGGTACCCCCATATTACAACCTAAATAAAGGTTTTAACCCCCTGATTGCCCCTAGAGTTAACCCTTTCACCAGTGATCACTGTATAAGTGTCACTGGTGATGCTGGTTAGCCAGTTAGTTATTTAGGTTCCCCGTCAGGTTTTTATATAGCGTCAGGTACCCCCATATATTACCTAATAAAGGTTTTAACCCCGTGATTGCCCCTAGTTAACCCTTTCACCAGTGATCACCGTATAAGTGTCACTGGTGATGCTGGTTAGCCAGTTAGTTATTTAGGTTCCCCGTCAGGTTTTTATATAGCGTCAGGTACCCCCATATATTACCTAATAAAGGTTTTAACCCCGTGATTGCCCCTAGTTAACCCTTTCACCAGTGATCACCGTATAACTGTTACGGGTGACGCTGGTTAGTTAGTTTGTTTTTTATACTGTCAGGGCACCCGCCATTTATTACCCAATAACGGTTTAACCCCCTGATCGCCCGGCGGTTGATATCAATTAGGTTTTAGGGTCAAATAAGGTCTGCGTCGCCCCAGGTTAGTGCCAGTACCGCAAACACCCACGCGCAAAGCATACACCTCCCTTAGTGGTACAGTATCTGAACAGATCAATATCTGATCTGATCTATACTAGCGTCCCAGCAGTTTAGGGTTCCAAAAAACGCATTGTTAGCGGCATCAGCCCAGATACCTGCTAGCACCTGCGTTTTCCCCCCTCCGCCCAGCCCAGCCCACCCAAGTGCAGTATCGATCGATCACTGTCACTTACAAAACACTAAGCACACATAACTGCAGCGTTCGCAGAGTCAGGCCTGATCCCTGCGATCGATAACATTTTTTTTTGTGGTAGCATTTTGATTCAGTCGCTAACAGTCAGGAGCTTTTTTACCTGTAAATCTCAAAAAAATAAAAAAATAGTTGTCGTTTTATTGTTCTCTCTCTCTCCCTCTCTCTCTATTCTCTCTCTATTGTTGCTCTTTTTTTACTCCATTCTATTCTGCAATGTTTTATTATGTTTTATCATGCTTGCTTTTCAGGTATGTAATTTTGTTTACTGTGTTTTAGTGTTAACCATTTTTTTGTTTTCAGGTGCGCCATTCAGTTGCAGCGTGGATTTATTTATTTATCTTGACAGCAACAGCGTTTGCTCCCACGATACATAAAGCCGCGACTCCAACGCTGTAGGAGGTGATTTCACCACCACAGTTAAAAAAAAGAGCATATATGCCGAAGCATGGGGGCAGCAGGGGCGGAGGAGCGATTGGCTCCTCAAGCCGCATACATACGGTCGAAATTCCGACGGAGCCTTGCCCCGTGGAAAAGTGCGACCGTGTGTACATGGCATAACTTTTGTGGGAGGATGCCCCCATGCTTCGGCATATATAAATGGTGCATGTATGCCCATCATTAGAAGTGGGTGGATGAAGGGAGGTATTCTAATGGTGGGCATACCCACCAATCAATCTCTTTTTTTCGTTCAGCCAAGAGGCTGCATGAAAAAAAAAAGATTACAATATATGTCCAGTATGTTGCTGGACTTTGAATGGTTATACCAGAATGATGCCTGCAGGTTTAGGTATCATCTTGGTATCATTCTTTTCAGCCAGTGATCGGCTTTCATGTAAAAGCAATTCTAGCAGGTAATTAGCCTCTAGACTGCTTTTACAAGCAGTGGGAGGGAATGTCCCCCCTCCCGGATATAAACCGTGCCATTGGGAAATTGGGAAAGCGTTTTATCACACCGATCTTGGTGTGGTCAGATGCTTTGAGGGCAGAGGAAAGATCTAGGGTCTAATAGACCCCAATTTTTTTCAAAAAAAAAAAAAAAAAAAAAAGAGTACCTGTCACTGCCTATTGCTATCATAGGGGATATTTACATTCCCTGAGATAACAATAAAAATGATAACAAAGAAAAAAAAAAATGGAAGGAACAGTTTAAAAATAAAATAAAAAAAAAAAAAAAAAAAAAAAAAAAAAAAAAAAAAAAAGCACCCCTGCCCCCCTTCTCTTGCGCAAAGGCGAACACAAGCGTTGGTCTGGCGTCATATGTAAACAGCAATTGCACCATGCATGTGAGGTATCACCGCGAAGGTCAGATCGAGGGCAGTAATTTTAGCAGTAGACCTCCTCCGTGAATCTAATGTGGTATCATGTAAAGGCTTTTAACCGCTTTGCGACCGCCGGCTGTCAAATGACGGCCAGGCGGCGCAGCTCTCGTTCGGGGAAGGCGTCATATGATGTCCTCCCCTTCTGTGCACTCCAGGCGGCACGCGCGCTCTCGCCGTGTCACTGGGCACCCGATGCGCGTGCCCAGCGGCCGCGATGTCCGCTGGGCACCCGCGATTGCCCGGTAACACAGCGGGACCGTGGATCTGTGTGTGTAAACACACAGATCAACGGTCCCGTCAGAGGAGAGGAGCCGATGGTGTGTTCTCTGTACAGAGAAACACCGATCGGTCTCCTCCCCTTGTGAGTCCCCTCCCCCCACAGTAAGAATCACTCTTAGGGAACATAATTAACCCCTCCCCGCCCCCTAGTGGTTAACCCCTTCACTGCCAGTGTCATTTATACAGGAATCAATGCATTTAAATAGCATTGATTGCTGTATAAATGACAATGGTGCCAAAAATGTGTCAAAAATGTCCGATGTGTCCGCCATAATGTCGCAGTCACAATAAAAATCGCTGATCACCGCCATTACTAGTAAAAAAAAAAAAAATATTAATAAAAATGCTATAAAACTATCCCCTATTTTGTAAACGCTATAACTTTTGCGCAAACTAATCAATGATCGCTAATTGCGATTTTTTTTTTTTTTACCAAAAATATGTAGAATACGTATCAGCCTAAACTGAGGAAAAAAAATGTTTTTTTATATATTTTTTGGGGATATTTAGTATAGCAAAAAGTAAAAAATATTGTTTTTTTTTTTAATTTGTCGCTCTTCTTTTGTTTATTGCGCAAAAAATAAAAACCGCAGGAGGTGATCAAATACCACCAAAAGAAAGCTCTATTTATGGGGAAAAAAATGATAACAATTTCATTTGGGTACAGTGTCGTATGACCGCGCAATTGTCATTCAAAGTGCGTCAGCGCTGAAAGCTGAAAAATGGCCTGGTCAGGAAGGGGGTGAAAATGAACTGTAGTGAGGTGGTTAAAGGCTTTTAAAAATGTATGTAGTTTGTCGCCACTGCGTGTTTGTGCGCAATTTCAAAGCATAGTTACATAGTTAGTTAGGTTGAAAAGACACAAGTCCATCCAGTTCAACCATAAATAAAATATATATATATATATATATATATATATATATATATATATATATCATACAATCCCATATACCCCATTCTATACCCACAGTTGATCCAGAGGAAGGCAAAAAAAAAACCAGCAGAGCATTCTCCAATTTGCTAAAGCAGGGGAAAAAAAAATTCCTTCCTGATCCCCCGAGAGGCAATCGGATTTTCCCTGGATCAACTTTACCTATAAATGTTAGTACCCAGTTATATTATGTACATTTAGGAAAGTATCCAGGCCTTTCTTAAAGCAATCTACTGAGCTGACCAGAACCACCTCTGCAGGGAGTCTATTCCATATTTTCACAGCTCTTACTGTGAAAAAACCTTTCCTTATTTGGAGATGAAATCTCTTTTCCTCTAGACGTAAAGAGTGCCCCCTTGTCCTCTTTGTTGACCGTAAAGTGAATAACTCAACACCAAGTTCACTATATGGACCCCTTATATATTTATACATGTTGATCATATCCCCCCTTAATCTCCTCTTCTCAAGAGTGAATAAATTCAGTTCCTCTAATCTTTCCTCATAGCTGAGCTCCTCCATGCCTCTTATCAGTTTGGTTGCCCTTCTCTGCACTTTCTCCTGTTCCCCAATATCCTTTTTGAGAACTGGTGCCCAAAACTGAACTGCATATTCCAGATGAGGTCTTACTAATGATTTGAACAGGGGCAAAATGATATCTCTCTCTCTGGAGTCCATACCTCTCTTAATACAAGAAAGGACTTTGCTCGCTTTGGAAACCGCAGCTTGACATTGCATGATATTATTGAGTTTATGATCTACCAAAACCCCCAGATCCTTCTCCACTACGGATTCCCCCAGTTGTACTCCCCCTAGCATGTATGATGCATGCATATTCTTAGCCCCCAAGTGCATAACTTTACATTTATCAACATTAAACCTCATCTGCCACATAGTCGCCCAATTTGACAGAGCATTGAGGTCAGCTTGTAAATTCGAGACCTCCTGTAAGGACGTTAGCATGTCGTGTTTGGTATCCATGTACTCGGCCTAAGATCATATTTTTTATTTCATCAAAAATTTGAGCAATGTAGTGTGTTTTAGTGCATTAAAATAAAAAAAAGTATTTTTTCCACAAAAAATGAGTTTGAAAAATCGCTGCGCAAATACTGTGTGGAAAAAAAAAAATGCAACACCCACCATTTTAATCTGTAGGGCCTTTTCTTTAACAATATATATATATATATATATATATATATATATATATATATATATATATATATATATATATATATATATATATATATATATATATATATATATATATATATATATATATATATATATATATATATATATATATATAGTGTTTGGGGGTTCAACGTAATTTTCTTGCAAAAAATAAATATGTTTTCATGTAAACAAAAAGTGTCAGAAAAGGCTTTGTCTACAAGTGGTTAGAAGAGTGGGTGACGTGTGACATAGGCTTCTAAATGTTGTGCATAAAATGCCAGGACAGTTCAAACCCCCCCCCCCCCCCAAATGACCCCATTTTGGAAAGTAGACACCCCAAGCTATTTGCTGAGAGCAATGTTGAGCCCATTAAATTTTTTTTTTTTTGTCCAAAGAGATTGAATAATGAAAAAAAATATATATATATATATTTTTTTTACAAAAAGTTGTCACTAAATGATATATTGCTCAAACATGCCATGGGCATATGTGGAAATACACCCCAAAATACATTCTGTTGCTTCTCCTGAGTACGGGGATACCACATGTGTGGGACTTTTTGGGAGCCTAGCTGCGTACGGGACCCCAAAAACCAATCACCGCCTTCAAGATTTCAAAGGGTGTAATTTTTTTTATTTCACTTCTCACTGCCAATCACAGTTTCGGAGGCCATGGAATGCCCAGATGGCATAAAACCCCCCAAAATGACCCCATTTTGGAAAGTAGACACCCCAAGCTATTTGCTGAGAGGTATGGTGAGTATTTTGCAGATCTCGCTTTTTGTCACAAAGTTTTGAAAATTGAAAAAAAAAAATGTTTTTCTTTACTTTCTTAATTTTCAAAAACAAAATGAGAGCTGTAAAATACTCACCATGCCTCTCAACAAATAGCTTGGGGTGTCTACTTTCCAAAATGGGGTCATTTGGGGGGGGGGGGGGGGGGGGGTTTTGTGCTATTTTGGCATTTTATGGCCTTCGAAACTGTGATAGGTAGTGAGGAGTGAAATCAAAAATTTGCCCCCTTAGAAATCCTAAAGGCGTTGCTTGGTTTTCGGGGGCCCCGTACGCGGCTAGGCTCCCAAAAAGTCCCACACATGTGGTATCCCCGTACTCAGGAGAAGCAGCAAAATGTATTTTGGGGTGCAATTCCACATATAACTATGGCATGTGTGAGCAATATATCATTTAGTGACAACTTTTTGAATTTTTTTTATTTTTTTGTCTTTATTCAATCACTTGGGACTAAAAAAAATATTCAATGGGCTCAACATGCCTCTCAGCAAATAGCTTGGGGTGTCTACTTTCCAAAATGGGGTCATTTGGGGGGGTTTTGTACTTCCCTGCCATTTTAGCACCTCAAGAAATGAGATAGGCAGTCATAAATTAAAAGCGGTGTAAATTCCAGAAAATGTACTCTAGTTTGTAGACGCTATAACTTTTGCGCAAACCAATAAATATACGCTTTTTGGCATTTTTTTTACTAAAGACATGTGGCTGAATACATTTTGGCCTAAATGTTTGACTAAAATTGAGTTTATTAGATTTTTCTTATAACAAAAAGTAGAAAATATCTTTTTTTTTTTCAAAATTTTCGGTCTTTTTCCGTTTATATCGCAAGAAATAAAAAATCACAGAGGCAATCAAATACCATCAAAAGAAAGCTATATTTGTGGGAAGAAAAGGACGCAAATTTTGTTTGGTTACAACATTGCATGACCGCGCAATTACCAGTTAAAGCAGTGCAGTGCGAAATTGAAAAAAGACCTCTGGTCCTTAAGCTGACAATTGGTCCGGGGCTGAAGTGGTTAAAAGCATAGTTCCGACTAAAAAAAAAAAAAAAAAAAAAGTCAGCAGCTACAAATACTGCAGTTGCTGAGTATTAATAAATCAGACACTTAGCTGTCCCAGGGTCCAGCGATGCAGGGGAACAAAGCCCCGCAAGTCTCCCCTCCTCTCTGCGGCGCCGGCATTGCCACTGTGGGCACCCAGCTGTGGCTTTACAGCCGAGCACACACTGCGCATGCACGAGCCGCGCTGCGTACTGTGACTGGGACAATCATCTGGGGCCTGCGACGTGTACCAGATGATTGCCGAGAGGGATGGGGGAAGAGGTGATCTCCCTTCCGGCGCTGCGGTGCCCCGGGAGGAAGTGGGAGCTGGAACCCTCTAAAAAGAGGGTTTGCGCCCCCCCAAATGTCAGGGGGTCACTTTCCCTTAAAGTGGAAGTTCCATTTTTGGGTGGAACTCCATTTTAAGACTACATTTCTCATCAGTGCATGGGATTCTAGTTAGATGTGTGCCTGAGTGAGGAGGTTTCTACTCACAGAGGATTAGTATTGCCTTAACCACTTCCAGACCGCCCACCGTCGTTATACGTTGATACTTTGAAGAAGGATATCGTTGTTATGGCAGCAGCTAGCTGCCATAACCCCGTTATCCTCTTCAGTGAGTGGTCCGATTTAAGATAAAAGTGGTCTCTGCGGCGGATTCGGATTTTTAAAAACAAGAGAGAGCTGGATGCATTCCTAAAAATCACAAAAATATATCTGGATTTACATTTTAGAGGTAATAACGCCAGGGGTAGTTGATCCAGGGAATATCCGATTGCACACTGGATCATGCTTTATTGTTTTCTATTGCCTTCCTCTACATCAGTGTTTCTCAACCTTTTTTCAGTCATGGCACCCTTTAAAATTCTGCACAAATCGCGAGGCGTCCCATTCTAAAATTCAAAGAACTAATAGCTTTACATAATATAGCAACATCCACACAAGTACGACACCCAACATGATTTATTCTTACAAAGCTAATACACCTTTGCACACTGGTACTGGCTAGTATTTTGGCAGTCCTGTTTTCCTTCACTCAGCTAAAAGTGACCCCCCCTGGTAATGGAGAGGGACAGGAGAGGGGAAAACAAGGAGGCAGGTGCCTGATGTCCTTATCAACCCATATCAGTTGTTAGGATGCAAGCAGCTGGCCCTCACTCAGTGTCCAAGGTTGTAATCTACACAATAAAAAAAAAAAAAATGGTTTGTGTAACAAAAAGGCAGGCTCGTTCAACCTGCTGGTTTGTTTTTGGCCAATTTTTAGGCATTTTGCCAAGGCACCCAGGTTGAAAAAGATTGCTCTACATCAGGGATCCTCAAACTACGGCCCTCCAGCTGTTGCGGAACTACACATCCCATGAGGCATTGTAAAACTCTGACATTCACAGACATGACTAGGCATGATGGGAATTGTAGTTCCTGAACAACTGGAGGGCCGTAGTTTGAAGACCCATGCTCTACATCAACAGTGGGTATGGGATAGCGTATATAGAGGTCTTCTATTTGTGTTTTTTTTAGTTGGTCGGTATGAAAAACAATGTAACTTTATTTAGAGACATTGAGTAGTGGTTCAGAAACAAAAACATACCAGTCAGGCAGAAACAGCATGGCTAAACTCATGAATAAAAAATGTACAAGTTTTTGGAAACTTATCAGGGCTGAATAAATGTAAAAAACTTGTCTGACTAGTCTGTCAACTACAGAAATCACCCCAAAAAAGGATAATGCTACTTATGTTTACTCAAGTAACATAAGATGCATGGCAAAGTGTCACAACTGTCAAATTGTAATACCAGGTCATGTCACAAGAGATTACATCACAAAAGCTTTATGAGAAATTGCAGCCACTAAAAAAAAAAAAAGACTTCTGAAATAATTTAATTTTTTTTTATTTATTTTTTTTATCCACAGCTTGAGCACATAGCCCATGACTGTGTATAAACCTTGGGAGACAATTAGATTTTAAGAACCCCGAAAACAATAAAAAAAAAAAAAAAAAAAAGTTATGAAACAGCTGCAATTTTATAGGCGTATTGGCTGCCTGGCTATGGGGCTTGGTTCAAACCTGGTGCAGGCAGCACTAAAAATATGACAGCTATAGAAATTGCCTAGTTTCTATCTAGGTAATATATTATATTCAACATTCTGGTGGATTTTTTTTCCCAGTAATAAGTTCCCATTTTATTAAAACGCCAATGAACTATATATTACACAGGGGCTTTAGCTCATAAAAGCAAAGTTGCTCAGTAAGAGCCCCAAGTCATTTCTTGCAATTAATATTGCAAATCTACAGATTATTACATATTATATTCATCTTTTTTGGGACCGAAAAAAAAAAAAAAAAAAAAAAAATTAAAATTCTGTTAAAAATATATACCGGGCAACAAAAGCAGCCAGTGAGCTACTGACATGATAATACTGAATGTACATTGCAACTGTGCTAAAAATCAAACAAATGGCTCAGCATCCCATAATCTACATTTACTGAGATTCACCAAGTTTTCTACAGATCATCTTACAGGGTCAATAGTTGTGTGCTTCCAATGCCTGTGTGGTCAAGTTTAAACTTCCAAGGAAAATTTTAAAGCAACTTTTTTTTACAGATTCTTGAAAGAAGATTTTGAATTACCTCTATGGATGGGTGCTGATACAGATCTTCAGAGCTACACTGCTGAAAGGATCTTTATTATTATAATAATACAGGATTTATATAGCGCCAATATTTTGCGCAGCGCTTTACAACTTGAGGGTAGCCAGTACAAATACAATACACTTTAATACAGTAGGCATCAGAGGGCACTGCTCCTTAGAGCTTACAATCTAAGAGGGAAGGTCAAAAGATACAACAGGTAATATCTGCAGGCGATGTACTGATGGACAAAATAAAATGTACAGTTGTTAGGTGGGGGCCAGATAGGCTTCTTTGAAGAGATGAGTTTTCAGGGATCGTCTGAAAGCGGACAAAGAAGGAGAAAGTCGGACAGAGCATTCCAAGGGATGGAAGAGGCTCTGGAGAAGTCCTGAAGGTAAGCATGAGATGAGGTGACAAGGGAGTTAGAGAGCAGGAGATCTTGGGAGGAGCAAAGAGAATGATTAGGTTGGTATTTAGAGACTAGGTTCGTGATGTAGCTGTAGGCCAGGTTGTGGATGGCTTTGTAAGTTATTGTTAGTATCTTGAATTTAATTTGTTGGTTGAGTGACAGCCAATGGAGGGATTGACAGAGGGGTATAGCGAACGCTGAGCGGTTTGTGAGGTGGATGAGCCTTGTAGCAGCATTCGTGATGGACTGAAGTGGGGATACCCTTTTTAGAAGTAAGCCAATGAGGGAGTTGCAGTAGTAAAGGCGAGAGATGACCAGGGAGTGGATTAGAAGCTTTGTGGCGACATTGGTTAGGAAGGGGCGTATCTTGGAGATGTTGCGGAGGTTGATGCAGCAAATTTTGGATAGCGATAGGATGTGGGGCCGAAAGGTTAATTTGGTGACCAGAATTACACCTAGGACCTTGGCGTGGGGGGGACAAGTTGATAGTTGAGCCGTTGATATTGACAGAAATCAGGGGAAGTGGCACCTAGGGGAGGAAATATCATGAGCTCGGTTTTGGATAGGTTGAGTTTGAGGAAGGGTTGTGACATCCAGGATGATATGTCTGCTAGTAAGTTGGTGATGTGTGAGGAGACAGATGTAGGAGGGCTGGGGGGTGGAGAGAGATTTGTGTTTCATCAGCGTAGATATGATATTGAAATCCGTGGGAGGCAATCAACTGACCAAGGGAGGTGGTGTAGATTGAGAAAATGAGACGTCCAAGAAGAGAACCTTGGGGGACCCCGACAATGAAAGGAAGAGGAGAGGAGAGGAGGAAGTATAGTTGTAAGCGACACTCAAGGAGCAGTGGGAAGGATAGGATGAGAACCAGCGAAGAAGTACAGTTACAGAGACCAAAAGTTTTTTGGAGAAGGAGGGGGTGGTCCACTGTGTATCGGAGAGGTCCAGGAGAAGTAGTACAGAATAGTGTCCGTTGGTTTGAGCCATTAGTAGGTCATTTGCAAGTTTAAGGAGAGCAGTTTCCGTGGAGTGTTGAGGGCGAAATCTGGACTGAAGGGGGAATCAAGAAGTTTGTTCATGTCAGATGGTCGCTCAGTCGGTTATAGACTAGTCTTTCAAGAAGTTTGGATGAGAAAGCGAGTAAGGAGATGGGGCGTAGGTTGTCAAGATTGGTGGGGTCCAGTGAGGGCTTTTTAAGTATGGGGGTGACTAGCGCATGTTTTGAAGAGTTTGGGAAGATGCCACAAGAGAGGAAGAGGTTGAAAATGCAAGTTAGATAGTGTAGAATCAAGTCAGAGGGTGAGCGTAGCATTTGCGAGGAAGCAGGATCCAGGGGGCAGGTGGTTGAATGAGTGTTAGATAAAAAAAAGTTTAGCAACCTCATTTATACTAGCAGGGTTGAACGAGGGAAGTAATGATTCCATTTGTGGACATGGGGTGTTGAGTGGGGGAGGTTTCTGCGCATTGGAGATCTCCTCATGAATTGTATCAATCTTATTTTTGAAGTGATTGGCGATCTCCTGGGAGTGAATTAGAGGGTTGAGGCAGTGGAGGACTGAGAAGAGTGTTGAAGGTAGAGAAGAGTTGACGTGGACTGGATGAGAAGTTGTTAATGAGTGTGATAAAATAGGTCTGTTTGGCAGTGTGGAGGCAGGAATAGTATTTTAGGAGGGCAGATTTATATTGTTTGAAGTCTTCCTGGAACTTAGTACTATGCCACAGATGCTCAAAAGCGCAGCTACGTTTTCTGAGACATCTGGTGTAACCTGAAACTCCCACTGTGCTTCTATGGTTCCATCCACTGGCCCTGTGATGCTATTGTGCCCTGGTAGTAACATAGGCGTCTGCAGGTAGAAATACAGACCACAGCGATGAACTATGCATCCAACATACTGGACTACATGTTGGAAACCTAAAGCCTAACTCCAGGTTTCTTGGGAACTTAAGTACCGTATATACTCGAGTATAAGTCGACCCGAATATAAGCCAAGGCACCTAATTTTATCACAAAAACTGGGAAAACTTATTGACTCGAGTATAAGTCTAGGGAAATGCGCAGCTACTGTAAGTGGGTGGTCCACTCGGCGGATTCCGCTTTGCTCAGTGTGGGATCGTTTCGCTGATCCCCGCTGAGCAGGTGGATGATAGGTCTGTCTGTGTTCACTGTGTAGACACGGACCTGTCAGAGCCCCACTCTTCTGTATGGGGAGATCGGATGAAAACGGACTGCCAGACGGATGGAAAATAGGGCTGGATTTCACAGACAGGATCGGATTGAATAGCAGTGGGTGTCAGCGGACATGTCACCCCATAGGAGTGAATGGAGCATCCAATCAAGCGGACCTGATTGGAAAAAAAAAAAAAAAAAAAAAAAAAAAAATCAAGGGCAAGCATTTTTATGCTACTACAAAATCGTGCAGGTGTAAGAATTGGGAGTTTGGGTGGTCCACATCTATATATCTTTGTATGTATTCAATCAATGCACATTGAAATATATATTTGGAGCTATTGGATTCCGCTTTGCGTCAGTGTGGGATCAAGTAAAAAGGGCCACACCAAAACCCGTTTCGCACCTGTGACCTCTCCTCCCCTTGTGAAAGCTGAGCTTTCTCACTGAAGGTGGATCTTTGAGGCGCTGCAAGAGTGGGTCTAAAGTCTTGCCGAAGCGCCACCGCAGCGGTTGGTATCTCCCTGCACGATAACACGGACCTGTCAAGCCCCACTCTGAGGGGTGATCTCTTTCGCTTCTCTGACGAGTTCCACCAATACACACTGGGATCCACCGTTTAGGATCCCCAAACGACTGAAAAATGGGGGGAGTCCAGTGTGAAAGTGCCCTAAGGCTGGGATCAGACTGGAGAATGCAGCGGCTCACAGCAGGAGTCCGGACCTGATTGGAAAGCCTGTGTGAAAGGGGCCTAACACTAGGCTCACAGTTGTGGTGTAGGATTCCCGTTTAACCACTTCCATCCCAAGCCAATTCTGACATTCCTCTCCTATGTGTAAAAATCATCATAATTTTTTGCTAGAAAATTACTCAGAATCCCCAAACATTTAATATATTTTTTTTATGGAAAAATACACTAAATGGATGTTAATTTAAAAAAACAATATTTAACCCAAGGTTTGGGTAAAATATAAAAAAGATGATGTTACACTGAGTAAATAGATAAGATGTCACACTTTAAAATTGCACACACTCGTGGAATGGCGCCAAATTTCGCTACTTAACCTCCATAGGCTACAATTTAAAAATGTTTACAGGTTACCAGTTTAGAGTTAAATATCTAAATTGAATTATTGTTAGAATTATTGCTCTCGCTCAAACGCTTGCGGCGATAGCTCACGTGTGGTGTGAACGCCGTTTACATATGCGGGCGCAACCTAAATATGCGTTCGCTTCTGCGTGCGAGCATGAGGGGACAGGGGGGCCCTTAAAAAAAAAATAAAATAAAGTAATAATTTTTTTTTTTTTTACACTGTCCTTTTAAAAAAACAAAAGGTTTTTAATCAATTTTATTGTAAACATCCCTTTTTAATAGGAATAAGGCATGGCAGGTCCTCTTTATGGAGCTTCTGGTCTCCCAGGGTCATAGAGATGGTCCCCAGTTAGCTCTATGGTAATCCAGCTGCTCAAATCGCACGGGAAAGCCCGGAAAGGCATCAGAGGACGGGCCAGAGAGGGGTTGGGGAACATCCTCTCCCACTGCCTGTAAATGCAATCCAGTGGCTGTGTAGGCGCTAGGATGGCTTTTACATTACAGGGAATCACTGGCTAAAAACAAAAACATCATATGAATGAATGAATGAATGATTTGTATAGCGCTGCAACTGCGAACTGAATCGCCTCATAGCTGCAGGCATTATGCAGAAATCACCACTTCAACCTAAAAGACATCATATGACGTCTTAGGGGCAGGAAGTGGTTAAAAAAAAAAAAAAAAAAACCCTTACAACAGTCAAATAAAAATAATATAATAATAATATTATTATTACAGAATTCAGGAGGCAGCAGTATTACCCCATGAGTTTCATTTAGCTGTTCCTGTATCACACTGTAGGTGCTCATTCACATTACGACATGTGACATCAGATGTCACACAGCTGCTTTTTTTGTTTGTTGTCACAGTACGCACACAGGACAACCCACTCATTTCAGTGGGCTACCCCATGCCCGACAAACCCGACATCGAGCTTCACATGTTATGTGACACGCTTTTTCGCCCAAATAAAAAAAAAATTTAAAATAAAAAAGGCGTCTGCATGCTGCCTTTGGGGTGACTTTAATAATGAATGGCACTGCAAGCTCAACACGCATTTCTTCAACCTGTGCAAAAATCATGCGATTTTGTTCTTAGTCACGCGCTGCTATTGTGTGGAAGCCTAGACAGTGAACCACGGCAGAATGCTTTTCAGGGCCCACTGTGAGTGTAAACCAGTGTTAATTTTTTATGTCAAATTTCGATTTAATCTTAGTTATAGTCTTTTGACTAAATTAGTATTAGTCGTATTTTAGTCATCTGAATTGTTTTAGTCGTACATTAGTCAACTAAAATCTAATAGACAAAAAGGGGGGGGATGATCCAAGGGCTACTCCAAGTAGTACCCTCGGTCAACAGGGATAGTGAGGACTATTACGGTACCCAAGTATACAACAGGGATTAATCTAAAAAGTAAAATATTTATTACACAAATATAGAAACACAATACAAATAATAGTCACAACAATTACACAATCATTGAAACAAGGATTTTTAACATTACAATATTTTGAGCCAGTACATTGAGAGCCACCACAGGTATGTGGAGACATGATAATGTGGGTTAGATGTAACCCTCAACAAGTTTTTTTGAAGGCCTGTTGGCAAGTAGGCGGCATCACATGAGACACCCTGTAATAGGGTAGTCCTCCGGAGGCGGGGCTAATTGGATAGACCAATAGTAGCCTTGAATAAGTATGGACACCCAGGAAAAGGTACGTATTAAAACACAGTAGCCCCAGCGGTAGCAGGCTATCACTGACTGAACATCAGTAGAGTCTGTTGACGTGTTAATCAGAACAGTGTTGCAATGATCTTGGTAACACCCTCTAGCAAGTTATCCCGGGTGTCTGCCCGGGGCATCTGCGGCTAGCTATTCCCAGAAGTGGGTGCAGATACCTGGATTATACAGGTATCTGCACCCCCTCCCCCCTGAAAGGTGCCAATTGTGGCACCGGAAGGGGAGGAGGAATCCGATGAGCGGAAGTTCCACTTTAGGACCATTTGGCTGGCCAAAGAACAGAGCACTTTTTGCGATTTGGCACTGCGTCGCTTCAACTGACAATTGCGCCGTCGTGCGACGTGGCTCCCAAACAAAATTGATGTTTTTTTTTCCCTCCAAAAAAATTTAAAAAAAATTGCAATATATGATATGCCAATTTATGGCATTTTTAGTAATAATTTTTTTTTACTAGTAAATGGTGGCGATCTGCGATTTTTATTGTGACTGCGACATTATGGCGGACACATCGGACAATTTTGACACATTTTTGGGACTATTGTCATTTTTACAGCGGTCAGTGCTATAAAATTGCACGGATTACTGTAAAAATGACACTGGCAGCGAAGGGGTTAACCACTAGCTGGCTAGGAAGCGGTTAAGTGTGTCCTAGGGAGTGATTTTAACTGTTAGGGGGCGTGGCTACGAGTGACATGTCACTGATCACCGCTCCAGATCACAGGGAGCTATGATCAGTGACACTGTCACTAGGCAGATCAGGAAGATGCTTGGTTACATTAGCATCTCCCCGTTCTACCTCTCTGTGAGATGATCGTGGGCATCCCTGTGGACATAGAGTCCGCGGGACCCGCGATCCTACTCACGGAGCTTGCGGCGGGCACGCGATGGCACAGCAGCAAATTCAAAGGGACGTACAGGTACGCCCATTTGCGCAGGCGTGCCATTTTGTCGCCGTAAATGTACAGATGGCGGTCGGCAAGCATTTAAAAAAATATATATTTTTTTTTTCTTTGACAAAAATGAAAAAAGCATGTAAACGAAACGTGGCTAAAATGCGAGTTACCGTGTTTACAAGCTATTACAGGCATTAGGAATTTCAAATGCCTCTGTACGTCCATCCTGAACGCATATTTTTGCATTTAGCATTTTTTTGCATTCCAAAAAAGGCTTTTAAACTTAAGGCCCCTTTCACACACTATATTTAGCACTGCTTTACCGTAGCTAGCAGCCGAAAAAGGGTTAAAACTGCCCGCAAAAGCACTGCTTTGCCGGCGGTATAGCCGCGCTGCCCCATTGATTTCAATGGGTAGGAGCAGTATAGGAGCGGTGAATACACCGCTCCAAAGATGCTGCTAGCAGGACTTTAAGGCCCCTTTCACACTGAAGCGTTTTTCAGGCACTACAGCGCTAAAAATAGCGTCTGTATAGCGCCTGAAAAAAGCGGGTCCTTTCAAGTGAAAGGACCTGCTTTTTTCAGGCGCTATTTTTAGCACTGTAGCGCCAGAAAAACGATTCAGTGTGAAAGGGGAAAAAAAAGGTGTGAAAGGGGACAACGATTCAGTGTGAAAGGGGCCTAACTGCCTGGAAACAACTATAAAAGAGCTATGTACATTGACAGATAAGATAACAGAGGAGAGTTCAGGGAAAGCTGAAAAAAACGCCTAACTGCTCCTAAACATCCGTTTAGCAGCAGCAGTGTACATAAAGCCTATTAAGAAAAAAAAAAAAAATAAGAAAAGCCTTTTTCTTTTTCCTTCAGCAGCTTAGTAGTTGCCCCCTACGTATTCTTATATGGTAGTGCAGTGTTCATTTTGACGTCCAATTTCAATTGAGTTATAAAATGCCATTTTAGTTTTATTATTAGTCGTATTTTTAGTCTACTATTATAATATAATATTAAATTTAGTCAACGAAAATATTTTAGTTGACGAAATTAACACTGGTGTAAACAAGCCCTATGACATATTAGGCCGGTCATACACGGGCCGAATCTCGGCTGAGATTTGAACTGTTAACCACTTGCCAACCAGCCGCTGTCATTATGCAGCGGCAGATCAGCTCTATTGTGCGGATCGCTGTAGCTGTACGTTGGTTTGTGCAATAGATACAGTGGATGTGGCGCTGGAGCCGATGCACATGACCGCAATCTCCCCTGGCCAACCACGATCGCTCCGCTTTGCGCTATAAACAAAAATAGAGCAACAATTTAGTAAAAAAATGCAATATTTTTTGCTTTTTGCTATAATAAATATCCCCCAAAAAAAATATATAAAAAAAAAATTTTTTTCCTCAGTTTAGGCCGATACGTATTCTTCTACATATTTTTAGTTTAAAAAAATAAAAAAAAAAAAAAAAAAAAATCACAATTAGCGATTATTGATTGGTTTGCGCAAAAGTTATAGCGTTTACAAAATAGGGGATAGTTTTATAGCATTTTTATTATTAGTAAAAAAAAAAAATATTAATAGCGGCGATCAGTGATTTTTATTGTGACTGCGACATTATGGCGGACACATCGGACATTTTTGACACATTTTTGGGACCATTGTCATTTATACAGCAATCAATGCTATTTAAATGCATTGATTCCTGTATAAATGACAGTGGCAGTGAAAGAGTTAACCACTAGGGGGAGGGGAGGGGTTATGGGCTATGACGTGTGTTTTTTTTACCATTAGGGGGCGGGGCTGACGTCTGAAGTCATTGATCGGCTTTCCCGATGACAGGGAATAGCCGATCAATGACAGGCAGAGTAGGAAGCGCGGGGAAAGGTTTGTTTACACAGACCTCTCCCCGTTCTTCAGCTCTGTGACCCGATCGCGGGACACCAGCGGCGATCGGGTCCGATGTTCACGGAGCTCCCAACCGGGTCGCGAGCGCGCCGCCGGCGGCGCGCGCATGACCCACGGCTAGGCTCTTAAAGGGCCACGTACTTGTACGTGGTTCTGCCTAGCCGTGCCATTCTGCCGACGTACATCGGAGTTAGGTGGTCGGGAAGTGGCTAGGAGCATAAATTACACATCTAACTTGTTGATTACCCATTACACTTTTGAAGGCCCTGGAGCACCAGGACAATGACATGTGACACTGATGGCACTTATGACGCGTGACACTGATGTGGCACTGATGACAGATGCTACTAATACGGGGCACTGATGACACGTGACACTGATGGCAGATGGCACTAATATGTGGCACTGATGACACGTGGCACTAATACGTGGCATTGATGACACTGATAACAGATGGCACGTGACACTGGCAGGTGGCACTGATGACAGATGGCACTTGGGACAAATGGCACTTTATTTTCGTGTTTTTTTTTTTGTACTTACGGCCGATGCAGCCATTCATCTCTCCCTCCTCACACGCTGTTTCTGTGTGAGGAGGGAGAGCGGCGCTGAAAGATCTCATATGTTTACATATGAGATCATCTCTCATTGGACACGCTGATCGCGCTGTAAACGGCTGCTGCGATTGGCCGTTTACAGCGATCTGTGACTGGCTGTGTCCAAGGGACACGGCCAGCACAGAACTTCCCAGATGCGCGCTCTCAGGAGAGCGCATTGCGGAAGTAAACAGGAGGATGTCCAGGGACGCCCTCCCGGCAGTTAGCGTTCGTGCTGTAGCCATCTTTCTTAAATGATTTTAGCAACTGGCTGCAATATAACAAAGAGTAAAAAATTTAAGGGGGTCTGAATACTTTCCGTTCCCACTAATTTATATATATATATATATATATATATATATATATATATATAATTTTTTTTTTTTTTTTTTTTTTTGGCTGATCATCATCATTACTAAAATAAAAAAAATAAATAAAAATGCCATAAATCTACCCCCCCATTTTGTAGAGGCTACAACTTTTGCGCAAACCAATCAACGTATGCTTTGAGATTTTTTTTTTTTTTTACTAAAAATACGTAGCAGAATACATATTGGCCTAAACGGATGAAGAAATTTTTTTATTTGGATATTATAAAAAAAAAAAAAAAGATTGCTTTTTTTTTTCCTCCAAAATTGTCACTCTTTTTGTTTATAGCGCGAAAAATAAACACTGCAGGTGATCAAATACCACCAAAAAAACACATCAATTTTGTTTGGGTACCGCGTTGCACGACTGTGCAATTGTCAGTTAAAGCGTTGCAGTGCCGTATCACAAAAAATGACCTGGTCATTAAGGGGGCAAATCCTTTTCCGGGGGTCTGAAGTGGCTAAAATGCATTCCGTTGACCAGAAGAATCATTTACTCTGCCCATTGGAATGCATTAACATACAAAATGCGCTTACACCTGTAAACATGTATGCATGCATGACACAGACTAACACGGAGGGGTGTTTGGAAGCAAATATAATGCCAAACGCCTGTAAACGTGGTATTTTTGACATCCCGCGTGCATGAGGCCTTATAACGTGATGTACAAACTGGATATGAGACAATTTCTGGATTTTTATTGCCCTCTCAATGCTGGAGACACTACTAGTAATCTGTAAAGGGAAGACTTGCTAGTGTACAGCCCACTGTGTGTGTCATGTGGCTCCATCCATGTACACATCAATAAACAAGCTCCAGTTGTTGTAGATGGGAGCCGCTATTCCTCACACAGCTGTCCCAGTCAGCGCACAAACACCATCTCTATAGGAAAAGCAATACGTACGGAAACGCCGCCCGGTTTCCCGCGCTTCTCCTCACACACGTGATCTGCACCGCGAGCCTCCGATTCAATAGCACCTCGTGTCTTCGTCAGTAAATATTTGAACTGGTGATCATTGGATGCGGTGAACGCGGTCACTGAGGGGGCGTGTCCGCCGAACCATTGTTTCAAATAGGTGTACGGTGAGAAGGAACTGAGAGAGCCTGCAGTGGCCATATTTAATGAGGGCACCGGCTCTCTAAAGCACACATAAAACAAACCCTAATGAAAACACTGCGGAGGGTTATTGGACTCGGAGAGATAGAATGCCTCTCAAGTGCTGAATAGATTTGTATTATTGTATAGCCCGTGTATAGGGCGCACATATACGTTGTAACCCCGATTCCCAATGACAGACGCTGCACAGGCACGTCTCCCCATCAACTGGAAGAACAGCAGGCAGGTAAAGGATCCGCTATGAGCTTCTGTTTATGCTCCACTGCCACCTACTGGTAGAATTCAAAAGGTGCATTTACTTTGAATGGGGAAAGTCTGTGTTCTGACAAAAGTGCCAACCTGAACACCTGCCCTGTTTACAGGACGCTGTACACTCTACATTCACCTCTCCTCTATGGACTCTAATGTTCACACCATCTTTTCATTCAATACATACTGCAAAGCAGTTACATAACATTAACACAGTTGGCCAGGAGTGCAGTTTGCTGTGTTCAGAAGCAAGCCCCACCTATGGCCGCTGCAACACTTTGCAGTTTGGTTGTGTCCAGAACTCACCATGGCGAACCCTGCGCTCAGGGGCATACAGTGCCAGGACAACCCTGCGCTCAGGGGCATACAGTGCCAGGACAAGGTCATCTAGAGCCCAGGGCCAACATGCCAAACTGCACCCCCCCCCCCCTCCAGAGAAAACACAGGGGCAGGTTCACAGTGACTGACCACTGATAGCCAATTAGAGGTCATCACAGCAATCAGGTGACCCCGAATGGACAGTCCTGATAGTTGGTAGGAGCTCGGTCACTGTGCTGGGAGTGCGCTGAGCAACATAATATGCAGCCTTAGGTCCCTTTCACACTTGTGCGACTTGTACTGCGACTTGGGACTGCAAAGTCGCATAACAAGTCGTTCCCCATGATTTCCAATGATAACCCAACAAATTAAATTCAAAATACTAACTACTTACAAAGCCATCCACAATTTAGCCCCCAGCTACATCACTGACCTAGTCTCTAAATACCAACCTACTCGTTCTCTTCATTCCTTTCAAGACCTCCTGCTCTCTAGCTCCCATGTCACCTCCAGGACTTTTCCAGAGCCTCTCCCATCCTATGGAATGCCTTACCCAAATCTGTCCGATTATCTCCTACTCTATTGGGTTTTCAGGGATCATCTAAAAGCCTTCTCTTCAGAGAAGCCTACCCTAACATCTGTATTTTCATTTTCATTTTCTCCATCAGCTCACCCCCACAGTTATTACCTTTTGTTTCCCTTTGAACCTCCCTTCTAGGATTGTAAGCTCTAACGAGCAGGGCTCTCTGATCCCTCTGTATTGATTTGCATTGTAAGTGTACTGTCTGCCCTCATGTTGTAAAGCGCTGCGCAAACTGTTGGCGCTATATAAATCCTGTATAATAATAATAATAATAATTCATATATGTGCAACTTGAAGTTGTGCCAACGTCAAAGTAGTCCCTGTATTACTTTGGTCCGACTTTCATGCGAGTTGAGGTCTATAGACCACAAGTTTACACAGGCATTCCCTGAAATCGCAGCTGCAAAATTGCACAACTTTTAAGTCGCAGTATTGTGAAAAGGGCCCAAAAGTCCTTTATTTTCATCAGGTGATGTGCCCAGTAATGCTAGCCATAAATCAGTTGAAAAAAAATTCAAACGCGTTTTTCGAAAAACTAACACACAGTCGTAAAAGCAAACAATATTACCATCATCTAATGACCGATTTTCAAACAATAAATAAATAGTTTATGGATATAAAATTACATTGAATTGTCGTGCATTTTTTGCATATATAAAAAAAAAAAAAAAAATAATTTTTTTTTAAAAATAAATAAAAGAAGAGGAAGTGACGAAATACATTTGACCTTTCCGCCTGGCAACCTGCGTCTTCCCGTAAAATACCCTGAGCAATGTGCAAACCTTGTGCGTAATGAGCATCTATCCTGCATTTCATTTGCATCACCTACATCAGTACCACCTTCAGTATGGAGTCTGTGGATGTGGATGAGGGGACCATCGCTATAGCAATGCTTGGAGTGATGGCTATACAGCAAGCAGAGGAACCCAGGACAAAAAGGCGAAGGTTCTGGAGTAAAGAGTGGCTTTTTAAAAACGGACAAGAAACATATTAACCTTTCAAATTATCATCCGTGCGGCAGAAGAAGTTTTCCAAACCTTTCGTTCGACTTTTTTGGCTTAAAAATGATTTTTGATTTGTGCCCATTAACTGGACGAATGTATGGGCACCATAAGTCAGTTATTTTTCAACTTCCATTAACAGCAAAAGTAGCAGTTATAGCCATGGCTAAAAAAAAACGGACTACTCAGAGATAGATGAGATAGATATGCTGTCATGCCTAGTGTGGTCAGTTATTATAGGAAAGCAGAGGGAATGACAGGAACACCAGGGATTTAACATAAAGGAAGCAAAACAAAGAACAGGATATTAACAAAAGTTCCACAGTGCAACAGGAACAGATCAGGAATATGAAATGTTGGGATAACAACCACTTGCTGACCTGGCCATTTCTGGAACTTTTTATTTACAGGTTTAAATGGAGTATTTTTTTGCTAGCTGTTACTTAGAACCCCAAATATATATATATATATATATATATATATATATATATATATATATATATATATATAATAAAAAATAGATCATTTGTTTATGCCTGGGAACTGGAAGTGGTGTCAGAGGTCACTCCGGTCCCCCAAGGGCATAGAGCTGAATCTTCCTCCCAGCAAACGGCTGCACCCGATCACTAGCAGCCTATAAAAGTGATCCCGCGGCAAATGAGCTCACGGAACTACTTATCTTTTAGAGAATTGCCAACAGTAAACAATGCCAGGTTAATGGCAGCTAGCTGCTGTCATAACACCAGTATTTAACGTCAAATTAATGACATATATTTACTGTGGGTGGTCGGTAAGTGGTTTAACAAGTGTTGGCTGGAGTTCAAGGGGTTGTAAACCCTCTTATTTTTTCACCTTAACCACTTGCCGACTGCCGCATGTACATATATACATCGGCAGAATGGCACGGCTAGGCAAATGGGCATACAGGTACGTCCCTTTGAATTTGGCGTTGTGTGGTCACGTGCGTGCGACCCTGCCGCAATCTCCGTGAGTAGGATCGCGGGTCCGGCAGACTCGATGTCCGCAAGGATACCTGCGATCGTCTCACAGAGCTGAAGAACGGGGAGATGCTAATGTAAACAAGCATCTCCCCGTTCTGCCTACTGACACTGATCACAGCTCCCTGTGATCGGGATCTATGATCAGTGATGTGTCACACGTAGCCACGCCCCCTAACAGTTAGAATGACTCCCTAGGACACACTTAACCCCTTGCTAGCCAGTTAGTGGTTAACCCCTTCACTGCCAGTTAACCCCTTCACTGCTCATTTTTTTACAGTAATCAGTGCAATTTTATAGCACTGATCGCTGTAAAAATGACAATGGTTCAAAAATGTGTCAAGATTGTTCAATGTACCCCTGGCACTTGACCCAAAACAGTGCCTTCTTGGAATCCTACCTGATACCATTGACAAATATACCAAAATATTTCTCCACGAGACACTATTCTCAGCTAGGAAAATTATAGCTAAAAAATGGATGAGACAATCACCCCCCAAAATGGTAGAGTGGAAACTTGAAGTAAACAATACTTTACCATACAGGAAATGTATATATATTTATTAACAGTGGCTGTCCTGACAAATATAGTAAGATATGGGACCGTTGGTTACAAGAATCTGATACCTGCGTGTAGTGTAGTAAAACCACGACAGCCTGAAACAACAACTAACGCAAGTACCTCCGAATATAAAATTTTATTTTATTTAAAACATGCACACACTCATAGAATTCATACTCAAGACAAATGTACCTGCTTTCTTATATACATTATTTGTGATATGCAATGTAACATTTTTATAAGTTTCTGCATGAAGCCAATATAACATGTATGCACCGTATATTTAATAAAAACCTTTGTTCAACTAAAAAAAAAAAATTGTTCAATGTGTCCGCCATAATGCCGCAGTCACGAAAAAAAAAAAAAATACAAAAAAAAAAAAAAAAAAAAAAAAAAAAAAATCGCAGATCGCCGCCATTACTAGCAAAACATTTTTTTTTTTTTTTTTATAAAGATGCCATAAAACGAACCCCTATTTTGTAGACCCGATAACTTTTGCACAAACCCCTCAATAAAAGCTTATTTTGAGATTTTTTTTTTTTTACCAAAATATGTAGAAGAATACGTATCGGCCTAAACTGAGGAAAAAATATTTTTTTATATATATTTTTGGGGGATATTCATTATAGCAAAAAGTAAAAAATTATGTTTTTTTTTTTTTTTCAAACTTTTGCTTATAGCGAAAAAAAAAAAAAAATTTAAAACGCAGAGGTGATCAAATACCACCAAAAGAAAGCTCTATTTGTTGGAATAAAAGAACAAATTTTGTTTGGGAGCCACATTGCACTACCGCGCAATTGTCAGTTAAAGCGACGCAGTGCCGAATTGTAAAATGTGCTCTGGTCTTTGGCCAGCCAAATGGTCCGGGGCTTAAGTGGTTAATGCATCCTATGCATTAAAATGTATAATACGCAAGCGCTGGTATGTTCAAAAATTGTAATTAAGAATCAAACCCAAACTAAAAGCTGCAACCAATGGGAGTGATCTCTCACTTAAAAAGGTATGATGGATAAAATGAAATTAGTGCGCTAATAGATATAAAGTGCAAACACAGTGCAAATGCGTATTCCAATAGTGAATAACTATAAAATCAATAAAGTGCTATTAGCAATAAATAAATAGATGCTAATAAAAATGGTATATATAAATATATATAAATGAATGAAATATATATATATTATTCATATTCATAATAATGAAAAACCAGGTGCTAATAAAAATTCCAATGCAATGTGTGTATAGAATGAACGAGCTCCCACTCACAATAAATAAATTCATCGACCAATTGCCATTTCCACTCCGCGTGTACATAAATATATGCAAAAAATTTATGAATCAAATTAATTAAATGTGAAAACAGTGCAAACATAAGTGCACCAAAAATTAGGATATAATGTGCAAACCCAACAGAACCATATAATGTGTGTATACACCTCCTAAGATTCCATTAGCATTTACATATAAAAATAGCCAGTCCTTCCTGCTTTATTATAACTGCTGATCGATCCAAAATTGGCTAGCGATCACCTTCTCTGTTAGGCCCCTTTCACACTGGGGCAGGAGCGGCGTCGGCGGGAGCGGCGTCGGCGGTAAAGCAGCGCTATATTTAGCGCTGCTTTACCGTCGTTTTAGCGGTGGTTTTCGGCCGCTAGCGGTGCGATTTTAACCCCCGCTAATGGGCGAAAAAGGGTTAAAGCCACCCGCAAGGTGGTGCAGTGGTGCTTTGCCGGCAGTATAGCCACGCTGTCCTATTGATTTCAATGGGTAGGAGCGGTTTAGGAGCGGTGAATACACCGCTCCTTCACCGCTCCAAAGATGCTGCTAGCAGGACTTTTTTGACCGTCCTGCTAGCGCACCGCTCCAGTGTGATAGCCCTCCGGCTTTCACACTGGAGTGAAAGGGGCCGGATTATTTCCGGCGCTATTTTTAATAGCCTGAAAAAAGCCCCAGTGTGAAAGGGGCCTTAGTTATAGACCATTTGCCATCGGCTTTCAGGTATTCTTGGTCAGAGAGTGTGGAGAGAGAAAACACACAATAGTGTACGACTACTTTCAACAGGGACACACTAAAAAAAAACAAAGCCCAGCTGTACACTCACAAACCGCCCATAAGGTAACAGCGTATGGTCATGGGGGTGAACCGGTCAGGCTCGCTTCTCCTCACAGCCTTGCAGTGTAGACTGACTTCTATGACTGACATCACTGGCTCCTCCTCTCCTATGCATTAAGGTAAAAAAACACCTTGCAGTGACAGCCTCCCCTGAGCCCTGGAACTTGACCTGGCGGGGACGTGCTGTCTCTCTGGCTGGGGTTCTCGGCTCAATTGGATAGATTTATAGCAGCGTAGCCATTGACTCCCGCTGCCGTCAATCAAATCCAATGACGTGGGCACCGGGGGGCAGGACCGAGTCATACATTCGGCTGCTATGGATGCCGAATGCTGGAAGTGCGTTACTGGCCAGATCGCCAGGTGAAAAAAAAAAAAAAAAACACAAATGCAGTCACCACATTTAAGAATTGGCAAGCTGCAATATATAAAATTTTTGTTTTTGGGTTTAAGTGCCGGTTCACACTAGTGCCATGGCAGACATCGCATGTAATTTGCAGCGCCACTGCTGTTCACATTACATGCAATGTCTGTACCGGCACTAATACTGCTTTATAGTTGCAGGGCTCTGCTATGCAAATGTTGATTTTGCTCCATTAAGCTATTGGCTGGCCCTCCTTACTAGCCGTTTCCTTAAAGGAGAAGTCCAGTCTGAGCTTTTTAGGCTTGCCTTCTTTTATGGGTCACAGGAGCAGGGCCGATCCTAGGGTCACAGACGCCTGGGTGCAGAAATATTTCTGGCGCCCCCACGTGGGCGTGGTCATCTTACCAACTCCTCCCCTTTACAAATGTTTCTATGACAACGACTTCAACACAGAGATGTTCCCGTAAGAAGTCTTCGTTACCCTGGGATCCTCCCATGATCTTTTACCAATAAAGAAAATACAGGAAGAGCGTACACTAATGAGACCCGGAGGGGAGTCTCTCTGATGCACACAGAGGGGGCTTCTGTTAGAGAGTCTATTAGAAAGAGCCCCCAGACATAGTACAGGAGGTGGTCAGAGACTGTAGACATGATACTAGAGACGGTCAGAGACTGCAATCATAGTACAGGAGACGGTCAGGCTGCACACAATACAGGAGATGGTCAGAGACTGCAGACATGTTACAAGAGATGGTCAGAGACTGCAGACATGTTACAAGAGATGGTAGTAAATAATGGCCGATCGGCCCTCTCACCTGACCCAGCGATACAGCAACAACGGTTCCTCTGATCAGGAATCGGCTCACTCTGAATTGCCTGTGGCGGCTCCGCTGGGTAGAACCCAGATCTGTATTCCTGCAATGACTCCATTCCTTCCTCCACCAGGGATGGCGCCAGGCTGTGTGGCTTTTTCTCTCTCTGATGGTGTTCTCTCAGCACTGCCCTCTCCCTCTGGAGTCCTGGGTGCCCTTCCCTGAAAGCCTTCCCCGGGCTCCTGGCTCTCTCTCTCCCATTCAGCTGAGCATGCTGTTTGGGCTGCAGTTTCCATGTTACAGTGGGGCTGCCAGTCCTTGGGACCACATGTCCCACAATCCTTTTTTTTGCTCCTTTGTTTTTTTCTTCCCTGGCCGTTATGAAGGCGGGGGAAGAAACATAGTGTGCCGCTCATTAGTACAGCAGCGCACGAGGAGGTGAGGGAGAGGGGAAATAAGAGCCTGCAGCTGCAGTGGCATCACTAGGGTTGGTGTCACCTGGCGCAGTAAAACATGGTATCACCCCCTCCACCAACTATAGTCGTCCCTCAGTACAGACCCCACTCCATAAGTATAGACCCCCCCTCCGTCAGTGCAGACCCTTCACTAAGTATAAATACCTCCCTCAGGACAGACCCCCCCCCCCATTAGTATAGACCCCCAGGACAAAACACCCCCTTTATCAGTATAGACCCCCCTCAGGACAAACCTTTCCCCCCCCCCTACATTAGTACAAACCCCCCAGAACAAACCACCCCCTCCATTAGTACAGACCCCCCAGAACAAACCACCCCCCCTCCATTAGTACAGACCCCCCAGGACAAACCACCCCCTCCATTAGTATAGACCCCCCAGGACAACCCCCCCCCCACATTAGTACAGACCCCCCCCACATTAGTATAGCCCCCCCCTGGACAAACCCCCCCATTAGTATAGACCCCCCAGGACAAACCCCCCCTACATTAGTATAAACCCCCAGGACAAACCAGCCCGCCACCCACATTAGTATAGACCCCCAGGACAAACTACCCCCCCACATTAGTATAGACCCCCCCTCAGGACAAACCACCCCCCCCCCCCACATTAGTATAGACCCCCCCAGGACGAACCCCCCCACATTAGTAAAGACCCCCCCCCCACATTAGTATAGACCCCCCAGGACAAACCACCCCCCCACATTAGTATAGACCCCCCAGGCCGAACCACCCCCCACATTAGTATAGACCCCCCCAGGACAAACCACCCCCCCACATTAGTATAGACCCCCCAGGCCGAACCACCCCCCACATTAGTATAGACCCCCTCAGGACAAACCACCCCCCCACATTAGTATAGACCCCCAGGACAACCCCCCAACATTAATATAGACCCCCCCAGGACAAACCCCCCCTACATTAGTATAAACCCCCCAGGACAAACCAGCCCGCCACCAGTGGCGGCTGGTGCTCAAAATTTTTGGGGGGGCGCAAACAAACAGCCTCACTGTGCCATCAAACGCTGCCACTGTGCCCATTAAACGCTGCCACTGTGCCCATCAAACGCTGCCACTGTGCCCCAAGTGCTGCCACTGTGCCCATCAAACGCTGCCACTGTGCCCCAAGTGCTGCCACTGTGCCCCAAGTGCTGCCACTGTGCCCCAAGTGCTGCCACTGTGCCCCAAGTTCTGCCACTGTGCCCCAAGTGCTGCCACTGTGCCCCAAGTTCTGCCACTGTGCCCCAAGTTCTGCCACTGTGCCCCAAGTTCTGCCACTGTGCCCCAAGTTCTGCCACTGTGCCCCTTAAGTGCTGCCACTGTGCCCCTCAAGTGCTGCCACTGTGCCCCCTGCCTGCCCTCTGCACTTACCTTGTCCCGGTGTGCAGCTGGTGACGGCGTCAGGCGACGAGCGGTGTCTCCGTCGGATGTCTTCTCCCGCGCTCCTCCTGTCTTCTTCTGCTGTGATTGGACGCTAGGTGATTGGACGCCTAGCGTCCAATCACAGCGCCTGTGACTTCAGCCAATCAGGTGACAGGTAACAGACCTGGCAACCTGATTGGCTGAGAGGCGGGTCTGTGTTAGGGAAGCGATGTATTCGCTTCCCTAACACAATACTGTGTAATCAGCGAACGCACAGCCGTGCGCCCGCTGTTTACACTTAGGGAAGCCTATTAGAGCACACCGCTCTAATAAGGTCCCCTATTAGAGCTTACAGCTCTAATAGGGGCGCTTCCAGCAACACCCCCCCCACTGTAATTCAGATGCCCGGCGCCCGATCAGGGGCCGGACACCTGAATAGGGGGCGGCAGCGGCGACAATAGATAGATTCATGCAATGCATGAATCTATCTATTGGTGATAGAGCGGTGCAGGAGAGGGGGGGCGGCGCTCCTGCGCCCTCTATGCACGCACCGCCACTGCCCGCCACCCACATTAGTATAGACCCCCAGGACAAACCACCCCCCCCCCCCACATTAGTATAGACCCCCTCAGGACAAACCACCCCCCCCACATTAGTATAGACCCCCCCAGGACAAACCACCCCCCCACATTAGTATAGACCCCCCAGGCCGAACACCCCAAATTAGTATAGACCCCCCCAGGACGAACACCCCAAATTAGTATAGACCCCCCCCCAGGACAAACCACCCCCCACATTAGTATAGACCCCCCCAGGCCGAACCACCCCCCACATTAGTATAGACCCCCCAGGACAAACCACCCCCCATTAGTTTCGACCCCCCAGGACAAACCACTCCCCACATTAGTATAGACCCCCCCAGGACAAACCAGCCCCCATACATTAGTATAGACCCCCCAGGACAACCCCCCCCTACATTAATATAGACCCCCCAGGACAAACCACCCCTACATTAATATAGACCCCCCAGGACAAACCACCCCCCACATTGGTATAGACCCCCCCCAGGACAAACCACCCCCCCACATTAGTATAGACCCCCCCAGGACAAACCCCCCCACATTAGTATAGACCCCCCCCCCCAGGACAAACCCCCACATTAGTATAGACCCCCCCCCCCAGGACAAACCCCCACATTAGTATAGACCCCCCAGGACAACCCCCCCCACATTAGTATAGACCCCCCAGGACAACCCCCCCCACATTAGTATAGACCCCCCAGGACAACCCCCCCCACATTAGTATAGACCCCCCAGGACAACCCCCCCCCACATTAGTATAGACCCCCCAGGACAACCCCCCCCCCCACATTAGTATAGACCCCCCCAGGACAAACCCCCCCCTAGACAAACCCCCCCCCCACATTGGTATAGACCCCCCAGGACAAACCACCCCCCCACATTAGTATAGACCCCCAGGACAAACACCCCCACCCCACATTGGTATAGACCCCCCAAGACAACCCCCCCCCCCACATTAGTATAGACCCCCCAGGGGCCAGGACAAACCCCCCCACATTAGTAGAGTCCCTAGGACAAACCCCCCCACATTTGTATAGACCCCCCCAGGACAACCCCTCCACATTAGTATGGACCCCCCAGGACAAACCCCCCCCCCCACATTAGTATAGACCCCCCAGGACAAACCACCCCCCCACATTGGTATAGACCCCCCCCCTAGACAAACCACCCCCCCACCACTAGGCTAATTAAAACCACCCGGGCGGCAGCTGGAGAGGACAGTGTGCAGCCGCGCCGCCCGGGTGGAGAACAGAGCGCGTGTGAGGCTTGTGCTGGTGGGCGGAAGGCGGAAGTTAAACACAGGACTCCTCCTGTGTTTAACTTCCGCCTCCCGCCCACCAGCACAAGCCTCACACGCGCTCTGTTCTAAACAAGTCGGGCTCGGCCACGGAGCGCCCCCCCCCCCCCGTGGCGTCACTGCGCGGCCGCTCCCGCGGCCGCGACAGGCGGAGAGAGCCGCGCCGCCTACGGACAAGGAGAGGAGGAGGGAGCGGAGCACTCTGGCGCTCCAGCGCCCCCACCTCTGTGGCGCCTGGGTGCACTGCACCCCGTGCACCCCGGGACGGACCGGCCCTGCACAGGAGTGCAATTAGTTTTGCACTCCTGTGACCCGTTTTCAGTGGAAAGCGGTCTGAAGTTCGCTCTCTGCTGACGTCACCAGGTTCAGTCGAGACGCCGCATCACCCCGACTTAGGAAGTCTGGATCCGCCAAGTGCCTGGACTAATGGATCAGCGAGCCGCGGAGACAGCTGCTCCCCGCCCCTCCACAGCTCAGCGCTCCAATGAGCATGGAGGAGCAGAGCAGGAGAGATGCTGACTGACAGGCATCATCTCTCAGAGAACCGAGCAATTGGCGGTATTCTGTGGCTTGGTTCTCAGTGCAGAGGTGGCAGGAGACAGCTGCAGCATCAGTCTGATGCTGCATCCACCTAGACAAGTATGAATAGCACACAAAAAAAATAAAAAAAAATACACTTCTCTTTTAAAAACTCTTAGTGCTCATTCAAACTACATCACACTGTGCTGCAACACATGCATTGTGGAGAGTTTCCCTAGTCAAAATAACTGGGCTGCAACCACAGGCGTGTGCACAATTACAAAAAATAAATAAATAATCCCCAAAGCCATACCTGCTGCTCCTTAACAACCAGCTATTCCAGGCTGTTTTTAATTTACATTCTGCGGTCAGCGGGGAAGCTTGCAGACAGAAGATTTGTCATGGTTGTTAAGGACGTGGCGGCCGCCCGCTCCTTAACAACAAGCTATTCACAAATCAATTCTGATCATTCGTTATTTCGGATGCTTCAAAAATCTGAATGATACGAATACATTTTGTTGTTGTGTTATAATTTATTTAGGATTTGTTGAAATTTGTTACCATTGTCGTTTGGAAATTCAGATACATCCAAATCTCCCAGCGAAAATTTTGTATGAATTTTGATTCATAACAAAACTAACTGCAGAGGTCTACTGTGCAATGAATGGTGCAACTTGCAACCGATTTATGTAACTGTCCGTAAGGTGGTATGAATCTGTTGCAGAATTGCCTCAGTGCCTGTTCATACCAGAATGCAGTGCAGGAAACCCGCAATCTATGCACGTTTCCTGCGCTGCATTACAAACGCACTGGGTGTGCAATCTACTGCAGGTGTCAAACACAGATTGCAAATACTGTGCGAATTCCTGCACCGGATCGCATGGTCCCATTTGATCCAGTTGCAGTGCATTTTTAAAAATAGTGCATGCAGTGCGATTTCATCCCAGCAAAAGAATTGGCTGAAAGTAGTATCGAAAGTAATGTGAACTGGCACGCAGACAAAATTTGTCTGAAACAATACTTACACGTGCGACACAATTTATTCCATCGTGGAAGAGGTCCTATTTACCTCCACTTCTCTTTTTACTGATAGGATAGTATGCATTTATGGGAGCCATAGCACCAGAATGTTAAGGGGTGACACATAAGAAGGTGCCCATTTGTTGCATGCATCGGAAATAATAGAATCATGACACAACTGTCATGAATTTGGAGCAGGGTTTTCTAATACAGCCAAAACTCCAGAAAAAAAAAAAAAAAAAATTCAAAATGCTTTATTGATTTGCCCTCATCATGCGTTGTGGAGAAGCCATTTAAATTGCACTCAGTGGGAAGAAAGGACAGCACTCCATGGAAGATATGGCTCTTTTACTGCAAACTGCAATCATCCATACATGTTTTAAGGGCAAGTCCTTTTTTATCAAGGCAAAGCGGAGTGGGACAAAATCCCTCATGAGATGTGTGCAAACCTGGTGGCCAACTACAAGAAACGTCTGACCTCTGTTATTGCCAATAATAGTTTCTTCACCAAGTACCAAGTCATGTTTTGCGAAGGGGTAAAATACTTATTTCAGGCTGGGTTCACACCATCTTCACATGCAGCTCACAGCAGGGGTCTGATGCGTCCCCGTTCACCATTTCAGGTCCGATTTCAGCACAAATGTTTGGCTGAATTCGGACCTGAAATGGACCAAAAGACGCACAGGGCTCCTGTGTGCCATAGAGAGCCAGTCAAAATCTCCTGCTATTGCGAATTGGATGGAGAGAATCCGCATCCAATTCGCAATAGTGTGAACCCAGCCTCAATTTATAACTTTTTTGAAATGCCTTTTTCTGGATATTTTTGCTGTTATTCTGTCTCCCACTGTTAAAATAAACCCACCATTAAAATTATAGAATGATCATTTCTTTGTCAGTAGGCAAACGTACAAAATCAGCAGGGGATCAAATACTTTTTTCCCCCTCACTGTATGCTTTCAGGAAAAAAATAAAATAAATCCTTTGTGGTGCATTTAAAATGCAGACAAATTCACCTATTATGCATCTAAAAACATAAAACCACATAAAAACTCGATTTTTCCTTTATGGGGGGTGCAAATACTCAGTGTGGAGAGAAATGTGTAGATTTCTACAGGCCCGATTCAAGACATTAAGACTCCTTTCACACCGAGGGTGTTTTGCAGGCGCTATAGCGTTAAAAATAACGCCCGCAATCCACCCTCAAACAGCTGCTCCATTGTCTCCAGTGTGAAAACCCGAGGGATTTCACACTGGAGTGGTGCGCTGGCAGGGCGTCAGGAAAAGTCCTGCCAGCAGCTTCTTTGGAGCGGTGTAGGAGCGGTGTGTTTACCGCTCCTCCACCGCTGCTCCCCATTGAAATCATTGGGTCAGCGCGGCTATACCGCCGGCAAAACGCTGCTATTGCGGGGGTTAAATGCGCCCCGCTAGTGGCTGAAATGCGCCGCATATCCAACGGTAAAACTCCGCAAAAAATGGTGGCGTTTTACCGCCGACGCCCCCCGCGGCTCGGTGTGAAAGCCGTCTTATAGGTCTCATTAAGGAGGAGGTACAGTATATTTGTGAATGTTACTGATAGAAAAGAAGAGGGAACTATAAAAAAAAAAAATAAAAAAATGCGGAATTGCCATCATCCCTTTAAATACTGATTGTGTTTTAACATCTAAATTGGTATTTCTAAGGCAATTTTAAACAAAGAAATTTTTGTATTACTTAAAATATTTATTTTCATATTATATAAAATTAGCATTGGTTTAAAATAAAAACCTGTCGACAGTGTAAACATAGTATACCAAAGTTGTATCCATAAATTTACACAATACAAGGTTTGATAGTCCAGAAGTAGTATTCCCCAACTACTTGCTGTTCTACCATCGATATGCTGATGGTTATTGGTAGATAGGGATTTCCAACTCATTCCAAAAATATACAAGCATACGCAAAATCTTCTTCAGCGATTTATACCACTTATTAGACATTCTAAAGCACCATACACACTTTAGCCGAGCCGCGCCATACATAGGGCGGCAGGAGGCTAGACTTAAATATGGAGTTTGTTTGCAGTTGGACAGCTCAGATGTGAGAGACATAAGGTAGTTTTTACTACTTAAATACCGCCCCCCCCCCCTCTTTTGGTGTCACATTTTTGGATATGATCCAGCGGTCCTTGTATATCATGAAGGGCAATTAACACGGGCGATTTGTGGTTCCCTCTTTAGCTGAAGAAGTGCCCTCACTAAAGCCCCATACACACTATCAGATTTTCTTCTGATTTTTGTCTTCAGATTTACCAAACCATATAATATGAGGTCAAACCTTAGGGGTTTAATTTGTATGCAATCAGGCAAGCCCTTGCACTACATGGTTTTGTAAATCTGAAGACAAAAATCAACAGAAAATCTAATAGTGTGTATGGGGCTTTAGTGAGGGCACTTCTTCAGCTAAAGAGGGAACCACAAATCGCCTGTGTTAATTGCCCTTTATGATATACAAGGACCGCTGGATCATATCCAAAAATGTGACACCAAAAGAGGGGGGGGGGGGGGGCGGTATTTAAGTAGTAAAAACTACCTTATGTCTCTCACATCTGAGCTGTCAAACTGCAAACAAACTCCACATTTAAGTCTAGCCTCCTGCCGCCCTATGTATGCTGCGGCTCGGCTAAAAAGATCATCCACATAAAAAGATGTGGAGGAAGGAAGGGCAATTAATACAGACAATTTTTGGTTCCCTCTTTAGCTAAAGTGCTCTCACTAAGAATGTCTAAATAATAAGCAATATAAATCCTTGAAGAAGATTTTGCCTATGCTTCTATATTTTGAAACGCGTTGGAAATCCCTATACATCAATAACCATCGGCATCTGCATATCGATGGTGGAACAGCAAGTAGTTGGGGAATACTACTTCAGGACTACCAAACCTTGTATAATTATTATACACGATTTATATAGCGCCAACAGTTTACAATGTAGAGGGGGGACAGCACAATTACAGTATAGTTCAATACAGAAGGGACAGGAGGGCCCTATATAATTGAACAATATCATGTAAAGTGATGGATACAACTTTGGAATACTTACACTGTCGACAGGTTTTTATTATAATCTATGCAAATTTTATTCAATATAATTTATTTTAAATACAAAAATTTCTTCTTTTGAAATGGCCTTAAAAATCCCAATTTAGAGGTTAAAAAACACAAAGAAGAGAGCACTATATGATCCTTTTCACCATCATTAAAGTTGAACAGCAGATAAAAAAGGAGCTTTTACAGGTTCATTCAATGTACATATAATCTTATGGGAACTTTGTGGAAATGAATGGCCTGGTGACAGGGTCACTTTAAAAACCAACTCTGTACAAACGTTATTGTCCAAGTTTTGAATATAGTGGGTAAGAGCTAGAACAAAAATAAAAGCGGAGTTGAACTTTAACATCCCTGGCCAGCTGTTATTGCCATCAGGAAATGCCAACAAATCTGTCAGTCTCAGGGTGTCACTTTTATTTACAGCCCTATGGCTACTCCTTCTTGGCCTAGCAGATCCTATCTTATTACAAGGTTTATAGTGTTTCTTCAACTGAAAAACAAGGGGCACAGATACTCACCTCTGACATTACCTTTATTCCAATAGGAAGCAATTTATTAATACAAGCAAGGATAACCTTCCTTAACCATAACCTTCAAAGCCAAGCAATGCATTACTTCCCACAATGAGGCAACGTTTTGAGAAACTTAGAAAAGGGATGGAAGTACTTACCATTAGAGGGTCAGGATGTTGACACAGAAAGGATCAATAGCATGAAAAGACAAGAAAGAACAATATTATTAGTATCATCCATATACAGTCATCTTCAACTGCTAAATTAAAATGTGACAACTGCTTCTAAAATTGCAACCCTTATGCCTGGTACATACTAACAGCTTTTTTTTATTTATTTATTTAATTCAACCCGGCGGGCGGAATGAAAAAAAACAAACAAACAAAAAAAAAAAAAAACTGAAGAGCTCAGGAGGAGCCGCTGTACTAACTATACGATGTTAGTATGACAATCTACCCCCGCTGAGCTATTGTGTTCTGACAGGGGGGCGCCCCCGCCAGTCACAGCGGGCAGTGCTCTGATCGGTAGACCTTTTTTTGGTCATGCCTCTTCTGTCGGACCAGCTGCCGTACACACAGGCTGAATGTTCAATAGAAATGGGCTGATGCCATCCGATATTCGGCCCATGTGTACGGCCCTTTAGTCTTCATACTATGTGCAGAGACCTGCATTTTTCTTGTTCAGAAGCATTTTCTATGTGCCCTGGTCACACAAAATTTCTAGTGTCATGTGCAGAGCAAAGTTTGTTACAGAAGGCAATTTGAATCCTAGCCGGCAGAACACTTTATTGCTGCATGAGGCATTACCCCATCAACACTGACTGGCTGTTGATGGGTAATCAAACAATTTTATTTCCTTCCAGCTTTGGTTGCAGGAGAGAAAATAAATAAATCGCACCATCTATGGCCAGCTTAAAGTGTAAGTAAACCCCCCTATAGTTTTCAGCCAAGGAAGCTGCCATCTTTGCCTCTGTTTAATCTACAACTGCCATGATGCTGCACATGTGATCAGTTATCACAACCTCCGGAGTTTGGTTGTGAGCGCAACCAATGGGAGTGTTACATTTCCGGCATGTGCCGGAAATGAAACTGTTTTATGGATGGGTTTACTTCCGCTTTAAGTAGTAACAAGGCACCATAGGATCATTGCACTCCTTGTGATGCTCATCTTGCCAAGACCTATCTTTTTATCGATTTACAAGGTTTTCAAACATCAGTCTTCTGCTGTTTGCCAGAATGTATAACATAATATAGGATCTAGGGAGTCTGCCTGCGAAATGGATTCTCACTGAAAAGGTCATCAAAAGGCCTGGAATCTGGCAGGTCCTGTTATATTAAAGTGGAACTTTAGCCAGAAAATTAAGTCCTGCGTAAAACATTAAAAATAAGTGCCTATACCATTTAAAATCCAGTCATACACTGCCTCACCCTGCTTAGTTGCTCTGTTTTAAAAAGGCATTGTGACAAAAATCTAGAGGCCAATCTGCTGACAGTCTAAAATTTTACTGCTGCTCAGGGGCTCTGGGCAAAATGGCAGCCTCCAGCAAGAAGAAACCAGAAACAATGCTGAAGGTAATTTACAGTGCACACTCATTTTGGTAGCATAAGAACACTATTTTTTTTATCAAAGTGTCATGGGTAAAGTTCTGCTTTAAAGTGATGCTAAAGTCTCATGTTTTTTTTAAATGTAAAAATAACAAGCATGTTATACCTACCTGCTCTGCGTAGTAGTTTTGCACAGAGCAGTCCAGATCCTCCTCTTCTGGGGTCCCTCTTCAGTGCTCCTGGCGCCTCCCTCCTGACGAGTGTCCCCACAGCGAGCAGCTTGCTATGGGAGCACCCGAGCTGAGTCACAGCTCCATGTGTCCATTCAGACATGGAGCCGCAGCCCGGCCCTGTCCAATTTCTCTCCTCCTTGGCTGACAACAGTGGGAGCCAATGGCACTGTGCAGCTGTCTCAGCCGAGACACTCCTGCAACATCGCTGGATCTAGATGGGGCTCAGATAAGTATTAGGAGGGCTGAGGCACACAGAAGGTTTATTTTTTTATTTTAAATAACAAACATGTCATACTTACCTCCACTGTGCACTTGGTTTTCAACAGAGTGGCCCGATCCTCCTCTTCTGGGGTCCCTCAGCGGCACTGTTGGCTCCTCTTCTTGAGTGCCCCCCCGGAGAAGCTATTTCCTTTGGGACACCCGTACCGGTGCGCTCCTGTGTCCTGCTTCTGCGTCTATTGACACAGAAAGCAGGACTCGGCTACACCCCCCCCCCCCCCCCCCCAGCGCCCGTGTCATTGGGCTTGATTGACAGCAGTGGGAGCCAATGGTCCTGTCATCTTTATTCATTAAGCAGTTTTGTATTGTTTTTTGCCTCCTTGTAATGTCTTCTGTAAGTTTCTCACTCTCATTATTTTTGGACAAGCAGTACACGTTAGTTGGAGTCATGTGCACTGCTCAATGCACACTACAAATCCCATAGTCAACAGTACCTAATCCATCTCAGGGTCAGGGAAAAAAGATGGCTATGTTCCTTCATACAGTGGGACCAGTGGCGCCGCTCATGCAGGGCACAGGGGCGCCGCCCCCCTAATCCATGTGCCTGGCCCCTTATCCACACGCAGGGCACCGGACGCATGGATTTCAATGTGTTTTTTTTTTGTTTTGTTTTGTTTTGAACACATGATTAGAGCCTGAGGCTGTAACTGGTTTCACTGAGCCCACCCACTTGTGTGACATTGGAAAATTAATTTTCACTAATGTCTTTCTGCTTCTCCTCCCGGCCAATCAGGAATCGGGTCCTGAGACCCGATTGGCCAGGAGTCTTAGGACTCCCAGCCAGTTGGGTCTCGGGACCCTCTTCCTGTTCGGCAACAGCTGCGGGCCATGTGCAGCAAGGAGCAGCAGGTGGAGGGGCAGCAACAGCCTCTTCCAGGAGCCCTTCCCCTGGATCCAGCAGTGCACCAACACCACCACCTAGTTATTGTCCTCCTCCCCACAACTCTACCACAGCAACAGTGAGAGGAAGCCGCCCAGATTGACAGCTAAGGGTAAGGCCATGGATCCTCCTGTTAGTTCGATGGAGCACCCGAGGGGGGGGGGGGGTTAGTGAGAACGAGGGGGGCAAGGTTTGTTTGCCCCCCCCCCCCCCTAAAAAAAAAAAAAAAAAAATTGGAGCACCAGTCGACACCGAGTGGGACCATGGGGTCTAACAGGTAGTCAGATCACAGAAGCAAAAACAAAGAAATTTCAAGATTTGGAAGAAGCCAATTACTTTACATTAATACATATTTTGATAGAATTTATTCTTTTTAAACACAAAAATAATGGCCTAAATTTAGATATTGGTTTTCTTACCTATTATACTACAGTTTTACGACCCCCTCTGTGACTATCATCCCCCCTCTGTCTTATCTCACTAGCTCTGCTGCTAGCTTTATTACCATTGCCATATACATTGATTTGTATGTGTTTTTGTTTTTCCCTTTCCCTCAGAGATTTTATTATTTTTAACATTCTGCTAAAACTCTTGAGAATCAGTACTGCTTGGACCTTGAAGTCGGGGACACACCCCAAAAGCTTGTCCTGAAAAATTGTATGTTAGTGCAAATAAAATAAAAAAGTATCACGGACAGTACTCAAATTGCACTAATACAGCTACAATCACCTCAAGTTCTTTTTAATCCAAAGTTTAGTACAGGGGGTCCACGAGTTACGAACTCGTTAGGGACTGTCCTCCTGTTCTTAAATCGGAAATGTTCGTAAGTCGGCCGCGCATGCGCAGACCGACAATTACGGACATTTCCGATGTTCCGTCGAATGCCGTTCTGCGCATGCGCCGCAAATTACGGACATTTCCGATGTTTGCCGTCATTTTCCAAGGCTCCGTATGGCCGCGCATGCGCAGAACGGGCGAAGGTCCGCGGAAAATGTCAGAGGGTCCCCGCAGCGCCCGGTTCGTAAGTAGGAGATGTTCGTAGGTCGGGCGTTCGTAAGTCGGGGACCCCCTGTATATGCTAAAGCCCAATTCTGGGGAAATTAAATATCCTCCCTTGCAGTGGGGCTGCCCCCGCACTGCAAGGTTTGAATGCGCATTTAGATCTGGCGGACACAAAAAAAAGTTGTTTTCCTTACCTGATCCTCCACTCCCCAAGCAGCCTTCTCTCCTCTACTCCCTTGTGCTATGGCAGTGGACTGTGCCTCAGCCTCCTCTTATCCAATGTAGAGCTATGGGCTCATGACCTGGTGATATCAGGGGACCTACGGCCGCCAGAGCATAGGGGAGAAGAGGCTGTAGGGTCCAGTCTAGCAGCATGCAGGTGGCAGAGGATCTGGTAAGGGAGCACTTTTTCTTTCCTTTCCGTGAAGATCAGCTTCAAAAGAGATTTGGTACTCTACCCTTCTTGGTTCACATGAAAGGTTTCCCTCGCTCTTCCCTTTTTTGATTACTACTGTGAGGGTTGTAATATTATAGGTTTCCCTTTCCCTGAAGTCAAGGGTTATTAGCACTCTACCTTAACCCTAGGCTGTTCACTGGCTGGACTGGTTGGGATATACTTTGTCCAACATTCCTTTCCTTGAGGTCACGAGTTTAGTATCCTAGGTTTTAACCTTTACCTTACAACCATTCTGGTTTTGTTGATAACTTTTGCTATTGGTCTGCCTCCCCCCCCCCCCCCCATATGTGTTTTTTCCTTATGGTGGTTGCTTGGTTGTCCCTCATTTTATTGTTGAGGTCCATCATTTTTTTCAGAATAGCAATCCATTTAGTATTGCTACCTGCCCTGCTCTGGAACGCCAGCTTCCTTTTTTGGCACATTTCCTTGCTAGTAGCAATTTTTATATTTGCTTCCCCATTTTTCCGTTCAGGCATTGATTCCTTTAGATAGTCTCTAGGAAGATGTTAACATTTGTTGGATTTCTCCGTTGCTGTTGCCCCTTAATTGGATTGCTTTTGCACATGTCCAAGATTTACTACATTCCTCTGTCCCTCAATGGATAAGACCATTGAGGAACACAGGTTTCAGGAGTGAGCACGCACAAGTGCCTACATAGCAAGTGGCTTTGTATGGGGAACTTGGCGGAGGGAAGGAGCCATGAGTGCAGGCAGGGGACCCCAGAAGAGAAGGGTCGGGGCTGTTCTGTGCATAACCATTGCACAGAGCAGGTATGTATGACATTTTAGTATTTTAAGAGAAAAAATTAAAAATATAAAAAAAAAAAACTAGCCTTGACAATCACCAAGTATGACAGCTTCAGATCTGCATACAGTAGAACCAATATGTCCAAGAATGACTACATTCCTGTGTCCCTCATTAGACTTATGTTACCACCTGGCTCAGCCATTTTTTAATTACTTTCATCAAGTCGGTGGGGTAAACCTCAGACATAAAAATATGACCAAAGCATATACCTCTATAGTGTGTACTTGTCTCAATTAAGAGCACTAAGTGTAATTTCTGTCTGCTGGTTTGTTCCGCTGCTATCAGCATGAATCACTTCTGACTTTTCCAGACACCAAGAGTAAAATGGTGACAGGGGAGGGAGCTCCAGCTGATTGACAGCCTTGCCTCTGTTCTTGTGTGATGTGTGAAAGGGGGGGGGGGGGTGTCCCTTCCCTCCAATCAGTTCTCAGTTCTCCCCGCTGAGCCCTGCAGAATGTAACTTCAGTTGTCCGCCCACTTTTTCTGGCACCTCAGACAAGCTGTATAAATTCTGGCCTTTGAACAGATGTACATATTTACTTAGTCGGTAAGGTTGAAGAAAAAACAAACAAAAAAAAGGACACCAGTCCATTCAAGTTCAACCTGTGATGTGTAAGTGTGCACGCGTTTAGGTCAGTAGTAAATCGTATATCCCTGTATGTTGTGATCGTTAAGATGCCCATCTAATTGTTTTTTTTAAACTATCAACGCACCCTGCTGATACCACTGCTTGTGGAAGAGAATTCTACATCCTTACTGCTCTGACAGTAAAGAACCCTCTATGCAGTTTAAGGCTACGGAGAAGAGAGACAGGTACAACTTATGTAGGAGGATTGGTTTAATCTCTGAGCATCCCCTGAGGCTAGTCACTTCACTGGGTATATGTGAGGGTTTACAACCATTTTAATTCTTATAGTTTCAGTTCACACTAGAGCGCTACATTTGTGTGTGCCAAGAAAAAAAAAAAGGGGGTTGCATTTTCGTGCAGTGCATAATATAAGAGTAGGAGTAAAAAAAAAAAAAAAAAAATGGGGGGGGGGTAAAAAAAAATAAAAAAAGCAAAGCAACACAAGTTAAGAAATGCATGCCAGCATGTGCATTTTATGTCTACATTAATGCAAGCCCTTAAAGAGGTTGTAAACCCTCACATATACCCACTGCAGTGACTGGCCTCAGGTGATACACAGATTAAACAAATCCTCCTACATAGGTTGTCTTCTCTACATCTATTCAAAGTCCAGAATCTATAAAGCTTGCCTAAGCTATTAGAAAAAAAAAAAAAAAAGGGGAGGGAGAGCTGAAGTTATACTCTGCAGAGCTCATTGAGGAGAGGTCTGAGAACCGATTGGAGGGAAGAGACACACCCCCGCTTCACACAGCACACAGCTGAGGCTGTCAATCAGCTGTAGGTCCCTCCCCTGTCACCATCTTTCTCTTGGTGTCAGGAAAACTTGTCAGAAGTGATTTATGCTTACAGCAAAGGAACAAAGCAGCAGACAGAAATTACACTTAGTGCTCCTAATTGAGACAAGTACACACTATAGAGAGATATGCTTTGTTCAAATTTCATGTCTGAGGTTTACAACCCCTTTAACTGAATAAAAAAAAAAAAAAAAAAAAAACAACCATCTCCTCTACTCCTCTTAATTTGCAGTCATGTCTAAAAGAGGTGACAAGCCCTCCTTATCATAAATGAGGTGAGGGACTAAAACTACACTCCAATACAGAGGATCAAAAAGTATACATTAAAGCAGTATGCATTATATACCTCTGTTTTCATCTCATATCTAATACAGTTTCAATAGCTCAGAGACAACTTCGTAACCATTGGACCAGGCCCAAACAAAGTGCAGTTTTATTTATTCTCAAAATAAATAGTGTCACTAAATATGGCACTGATAACAAGACAGCACAGCAAGGCTACTAGGATAATCAGAAAAATATGAGAATATTTACGAGAAAACATGCGATTGGAAAAAGTGATAAGGAAGAGCCAGCAAAGGGTGATAAGGCTGTGAAAACACAGTAACCATTATCTTTGGTAGAGCTTCCAAACCCTTCTACTTGTAGATCGTTCTGCAATTCCACCTTCTAAATGCATACAAAATGGTGGATCCAAATTGCTACAAAGTCTGATTGTGCTGACCTCTATTTTTCTGCTGGAACTCGGCTATTTCATCCAACGTCCTTATTGTATCTAAATATGGCTCATGGGGTGGGGCAGAAAAACTAGATTAAAAAAATACGCTAGGAGACTAATGATAATAAGGACGGTATTACTTCCATATCTATATATATTCTATACAGCAACATTTCTATACATGGGAAGAAGAGAATGCAAGCAGTCCTCGATTGATAAGGGGGCAAAGTAGAAATTAAAAATGTGTTTATTTTATTAAAATGTATCTTGGAAAGCAATGTTTTGCCTACAATCATCTCTGAGTGCAGGTTCACACTGGAATCGCACAGGAATATGCTACGCGATCCTGTGCGATTAGATTTTCAGCCCATTTATTGGAATGGGCGGAAATCTCACTGGACAGCAAAAAGTAGTGCACGCACTGCTTTTAAAAAACACACTGCAACCAGATTGTATGGTACTGCAGTACTATGTGATCCGGTGCAGGTAAACGCACTGCGTTTGGGGTGTTGTCAGAAATACATTGACACCCCGCTGCAGATTGCACACCCAGGGAATTTAGAACATGGCACAGGAAACGCTTACGGAACATGTTTCGGTGTCAATGGGCACGAAGCGTCATTTCACACCAGATATGCTGGTATGTGTTGATGAACTCATGCCAGTGCACATATATTGTAAAAGTACCGTGTTGCAATGAGAGCAGTTCACACCAGTGCGGCATGGATGTATGCTACCCTCTGCTGAAAAAGAGAAGTAGAACATGCCCTACATTTTTTTTTTTTTTTGTTTATTTATTTTTAGCATAATGCATGCAAGTTCAACACACATAAACACAAGAGTCAAAACAGCTGAAGTTCCCCTTACAAATAAAGCTTAGTGACGTTTTTAAAAGTATTACAGTAAAAACACAAGACAACACGGAATACAAATGCATGTTAAATGCACATATTGTAAATGATCCCAAAATGTTTTAACTTTCATCAGTTTGAAACTAATTTTGGTGGCTCAAGCAAACCTCACATAGTGTGCTTACACCCGAAGGCAGTGATGGCGAACCTTGGCACCCCAGATGTTTTGGGACTACATTTCCCATGATGCTCATGCACTCCAAGGTTTGCCATTTCCCAAGATTCTAACCTACACTGCAGAGTGCATGAGCATCATGGGAAATGTAGTCCCAAGACATCTGGGGTGCCAAGGTTCGCCATTTCCCAAGATTCTAACCTACACTGCAGAGTGCATGAGCATCATGGGAAATGTAGTCCCAAGACATCTGGGGTGCCAAGGTTCGCCATTTCCCATGATGCTCAACTACACTGAAGAGTGCATGAGCATCATGGGAAATGTAGTCCAAAACATCTGGGGTGCCAAGGTTCGGCATTTCCTATGATGCTCACCTACACTGCAGAGTGCATGAGTATCATGGGAAATGTAGTCCCAAAACATCTGGGGTGCCAAGGTTCGCTATTTCCTATGATGCTCAACTACACTAAAGAGTGCATGAGCATCATGGGAAATGTAGTCCCAAAACATCTGGGGTGCCAAGGTTTGGCATTTCCTATGATGCTCACCTACACTGCAGAGTGCATGAGTATCATGGGAAATGTAGTCCCAAAACAACTGGGGTGCCAAGGTTCGCTATTTCCTATGATGCTCAACTACACTGCAGAGTGCATGAGCATCATGGGAAATGTAGTTCCAAAACATCTGGGGTGCCAAGGTTCGCCATTTCCCATGATGCTCACCTACACTGCAGAGTGCATGAGCATAATGGGAAATGTAGTTCCAAAACATCTGGGGTGCCAAGGTTTGCCATCACTGCCCTAAGGGCTCATTTAGACGGATGATCTGGGTAGGGTAGGCTGCTATGCTCAGAGGCACCTAACACTGCCTCAGGGTGCAGCAGCACCCCGTGCTATGGGTGCTAACAAACTGACCAAATAGTGGCAGACAGTTTGCGTTCATCCAGAAATGCCAACCCCTGGATGCAAATGGCTTTTTATCCAAGTGTGGGCAGACTCCCTAATCACATGCAACCACTACTAATGGGTGGAGAGCTAGTTACCTAGCTATATAACTTGTCCTCCCAAAAAAAAAAACAATAGAGGGTTATTTACTAAAAGTGGAGAGTGCAAAATCTGGTGCAACTCTGCATAGAAACCAATCAGCTTCCAGGTTTTATTGTCAAACCTTAATTGAAGTAACTGAAGTTATAAGCCGATTGGCTACCATGCACCAGATTCGGAGTGCTCCAGTTTTAGTAAATCATGCGTGTATGCATTTACATCAGCTATACAACTCAGGTCCCCTTTCTAGGTATGGAAAACCTGTCAGTTACAATAGCATGCAACAATCAGACTTTTAAGGTGTTGATTGGCTGTATTTTTTAATTCCTATAAATGGGGTGCCCATTGAACCTGCCCTGGACCCCCCCCCCACCCCAAAAAAAATCTAAATCTGGTCCTGCCTGCAAGAGAAACAAGGAACAATGAGGAGCTACAACAGGGGTCTCCAAACTTTCTAAACAAATAGGGCCAGTTTACTGTCCTTCAGACTTTAGGGGGGCTGCACTGTAACCATTGGAAGTAGGAAATGTTGTAACCAATACCCCCTCTTAGGTGTCAGGGATAGGAATTGTGCCCTATTGTTGGCGTCTTTCAGAGGAACTGTGTCACATTGTTGGTGTCATTGGGCCCATACACACAGTGAGAAAATTAGAAGTAAAATTTGGTACGACGAGCGATTGGCTGATTGTTAGTATAGTGCTTTTCGACAGCCAATTGAGACTTTTTGAACGACAAAACCTGAAGGTGCATGCTATAAAATGGTTATCATACGTGAACGCAACCAGGGCTGCAACTAACGACTAATTTCATAATTGATTAGTTGGCCGATTACTGTTTCAATGAATCAGATAAAATCATAAAAAAAATAAAGTAATTTTCGTTTATTTAAAGTAATAATGAAAACGATGGGGCACTATTCCTCCCGGGAACACCAATGCTGGGGCACTATCCACTCCCCCTCCCAGGAACACCAATGGGGCACTACCCCCCCCCCCCGGAAAACCAATGGGGCACTATCCCCCCCCCTAGAATAACGGCCCATTGTTGGTGTCAGCAAGGGGGAATTAACGCCCCATTGTTGGTGTCAGTGGGGGGGGGGGAATAAACGCCTCATTGTTGGTGTCAGCGGGGGGGGAAATTAACGCCCCATTGTTGGTGTCAGTGGGGGGGGAATAAACGCCTCATTGTTGGTGTCAGCGGGGGGGGGAATTAACGCCCCATTGTTGGTGTCAGCAGGGGTGAATAACGCCCCATTGATGAATTATTGCCCCAAGGGCCGGATAAAAGCAAGCAAAGGGCCACATCTGGCCCCGAGTCGCAGTTTGGAGACCAACGAGATACAAGGTGGAACCAATGGGTAGACTATACTACTTGGAGGACAGGACACCCCGTGTGGATTTATTTTCATGGAAAAAAAAACCCCACAGGAATGAAACCTATGATCATTTGAAAGTCAATCCAAATCCTAAAGAAAGTGCTAGAAATGTAAAAACAATAGTGTGCATTACAGGGAGGGCTCTGCAGTGTGTATAGGATTAGCAGACTTTCCTGTCCATAAGTGGCCTCACTATTGGGAAGGAATTTCCTGATCCAAGGAGAAGTTTATCCTCCACCTTCTGTCCTAATATAGTGGATGAGTGTGTAATAAGTGGTGCCCCCGATCATATGATCTCTATACACAGTGCTATGTGGGGTGATCAGCCTGTCATGCCAGCCCATAGAGCACTGTCATTATACAAGCTTATAATCAGGTATTCCTTAGAGGACAGCAGGCAGCCCGGGATGTCATCCTCCTGTCCCCGCACCATTACTAAGCACACACTATTTCTGGGAGATCGCGCTGTCACAACTCCACACTTTCATCCCAGGACGTCCCCGACATCCTCCCCGGGTCACCCACACAACCTCCCGCCCACATTCCTGCGGGACGTACCTGACTGACGTCATCAAGGTGATAATGGGGTCACTCGCAGCTGACAACCCGGGCCCCTCCAACATGAACTGAAACCTTCCTAGTCCGACGTCATGACATTCAAGCCCGCCCCCCTCCATGGAAAGCCCCGCCCGCCGCATGACTACTCACCTCTGATTTGCCGAGGCTGGGAGGGGCTCGGCGGCTGCGGATGTGTCGGGATTGGTTGCTTCATAAGGGGCGGAGCTATATGCAGTTCTTTGCTGCAGTGACTAGAAAAGTTAACCTGTTATCTGCAGGCAGGAGGTGGAGAAGGGTTTACCTGTCCGCTCTATGGGATGTGTATTATAGTGCTGGCAGGAGATCGATGCGCCGACAAGTGTCAGGAAGGCTTTGTGACTGCCCAGGACACAGCGTCTGTTTACATGGCATCAGATGACACTTCCACGTTGTAGGTAGCCGCTTATGTCATGCTTTACAAGGGATCTGCTGTCAGTCTACTTAGTGACAAGTCAGAGCTTCCTGATCCACATTACAAGTCATTACAGGTTCATCATTCACTGGAAATCAGCCAAGTATATTCCAGGGGCATCACAACAAAAGGCATCCAAATCCAACAGTTTATTTGCTTTAACCACTTGTCCTCCAGAAGATTTACCCCCCCTTCATGACCAGGCAATTTTTTTGCGATGCGGCACTGCGTTACTCATTGGCGGCTCGTGGGATGTTTTCTTGGGGGGCACCCCCCCCCCACACTGTCAGCAGGTCACTCATCCAGCACTTACTCCATCTGGGCCGTGGGCGGCGGCAGCCGCCATCGCAGCTCCTCCTCCTCTGCATCACAGCGGCTTCACGTGCGTCTCCGCCTAGGTGTCCAATAGGATCGCCTGTCCTTTTAGTCAATCGGGTGATGGGTCTCAAGGCCCACTTCCTGATTGGCCAGGAGGAGGATCAGTGTGACAATAGCGAATATATTATGCAGCCCTCAAAAATTCCACTTGCCTGCTCGCATTTTGCAAGTGGATTTTGAGGGCTGGCGAGCGTGGGCTGCCTGGGAGCAAGGGGGTTGCGAGCACAGCCTGCCGTCAGGTTGTATGGGAGTCCTTCTCCCATCGGTCGCGGAGGGCAAGAGAGAGGAGAGAGCCGGCTGGATGATCAGAGTGCGAGGGAGATCACTAGCGGCAATAGCCCAGTGTTCCCCGCACTCGCTGTCACACACAGCCCCGCCCCCTGGTCCCGGGGAATTTGATAGTCAGATCATCCATCCAATCCTGTGACGAGTGACGTGTATCAAAGTTCTCTAGCCAGGGGGCAGGGCTGTACAGGATGCCGTGCGGCGGAAACAGCAATTCAAAGCAAAGCTGTTCCAGTGATGTCCCTCAGCGCTCTTATCATCCGGCCGGCAATACTCTTCCTCTCCTCTGCTCCCCTGCATGATGGACACGGGCAGGCTGCATTGGTGGACACGGGTAGGCCGCATTGATGGTCACGGGGGGGCTGCATTGATGGAGACGGGTGAGGCTGCATTGTTGGGCACGGATAAAATTGCTTAATTCTGCATAAAACATTTAAGTGCAATTTCATGAGATAATTTATGAGGGCGTGTTTAGGGGTGGAATTTAGTGCGGTGCTGGGTGGAGCAACCGGTGGCGCATAACTCATGAGGCTGGCTAGTAGCTCAGGACTAGGGACAGATTTCCACGCCTGGACGCAGCTGACCGTATCCAGGGTCTGACATCCATCTATAATTGCAGCAATCCACTCTGTGTGCGGTTACATGCGAACAGCAGCAGTCACTGTCAGCCTCTCATTAGTTTAACCACTTCAATACAGGGCACTTATACACCTTCCTGCCCAGACCAATTTTCAGCTTTCAGCACTGTCGCACTTTGAATGACAATTGCGCAGTCATGCTACACTGTGCCCAAACAAAATGTTATCATATTCTTCCCACAAATAGAGCTTTCTTTGGTAGTATTTGACTACCTCTGGGATTTTTATTTTCTGCTAAACAAATAAAAAACAGACCGAAAATTTTGTTTCTGTTAAAAAACTTTGTAAATAAGTAAGTTTTCTCCTTCACTGATGGGCACTGATGGGGCTGCACTGACGGGCACTGATAAGGCAGCACTGATGGGCACCGATGAGGTGGCACCAATGAGTTGGCACTGATGATGGGCATTAATATACGGGACTGATATGCAGCACTGATGGGTACACATAGGTGGCACTGATAGGCAGCACGGATGGGCACTGATAGGTGGCACGGGTGGGCACTAATAGTTGGCATCACAATAATGCCTGCCAATCAGTGATGCCCATTGTGGGCACTGATTGTCATCCATTGGGGGTCTTGATTGGCATCCATTGTGGACACTGATTGCATCCCTGGTGGTCTAGGGTGGCATACCTGGTGGTCCTAGTGGCATCCCTGGTGGTCCTAGTGGCGTCCCTGGTGGTCCAGTGTGGGCATTCTCGGGGGTGCTGTGCTGATAATCGATCAGCACAGACCCCCCTGTGAGAGGAGCAGCCGATCGGCTCTCCTCTACTCATGTCTGACAGACGCGAGTGAGGAAAAGCCGATCAATGGCTCTTCCTATTTACACTGTGATCAGCCGTGATTGGATACGGGTGATCATGTGGTAAAGAGTCTCCGTCAGAGACTCTTTACCGAGATTGGTGTAGCGGTGTGTCAGACTGACACACCGCACCACCAATCACCGCGATGCGTGCCCCAGCGGGCGCATGGCGGCTGTTATCCTGCTGGACGTCATATGACGTCCCATCAGGATATTGAAACCACTTTGCCACAGTCATTTTGCTATATGGCGGGTGGCAAGTGGTTAAACAGACTGAGCGGCTACCATTCGGATACCCTAATCGTTACGCAGATTTTTACCACTGGAATCTAAAAAGCTGCTTGTAGCTGGCCATGTGAATTTGGCCTTATTCAGAGATCTCCACTTGCTTCCAGGTCCTGTGCTGGGCATCTGACCTGCTGCCTCCTGAGCACAGGAGGTCAGCCGCTCAACACAGGCACCATTCAGAGAATGCTTAGCATATTCTGAATGAATGCAAAATGTTCCCAAGATGGAAAGGCAGGGTGGTGACATCACGTTTCCCACCTTGTCCACCTTGAACCTTGCATTCATTCAGAAAATACAAAGCATCCTCTGAATGGTGCCAAGCAGCTGAACTCCTGTGTTCAGAATGCATCAGGGCAGCCAATCCACACAGGACCCGGAAGCTAGTGGAAAACACTGGAGTAGCGATGTCAACTTCAGTGATTTCCAGCTTCCAATGGCATCGGCCAGGTATGGTATATACATAGTTACACTGGTGCAAGCTGGACCAATGTAACTATGTATAAAAATAGTGACTGTTGGATTGGACCTGTACTCCTTGACTACATTAGGTTATACTATATATACAGTAGGTGATGCTGTTGTGGTCCTATTGGGGTATATTTACATTTCAGACCCCAATGTGGGCTCTTGAGGACTGTATTTTTTTTTTACATTTGTACACACATTGGTGTTTTTATCCGAAATTGTAAGTGAAGAACTTATTCTTTTATGTAGGAGTGTTTGGGGTCAATTCAACTAATGCCCTGTACACACGATCGGAAATTCTGCCAGCAAAAGACCGATGAGAGCTTTTGGTCGGAAAATGCGACCGTGTGTATGCTCCATCGGACTTTTGCTGGCCGAATTCTTGCCAGCAAAAGATTGAGAGCAGGTTCTCAATTTTTCAGTCAGAAAAAGTTTTGATCGGAAATTCGGATCGCCTGTACCAATTCCGACGTGAAAAATTCCTACGCATGCTCGGAAACAATTTGACGCATGCTCAGAAGCATTAAACTTCATTTTTTTGGCTTGTCGTAGTGTTGTACGCCACTGCGTTCTTGACGGTCGAAAGTTCAGCAAACTTTTGTGTGACCGTGTGTATGCAAGATAAGCTTGAGCGGAATTCCATTGGAAAAACCATCCAAGATTTTTCCGACGGAAAATCCGCTCGTGTGTACACGGCATAAGAGATCAACACTGCATGAATTTCTGAGTTTAAATAACTCATGCTGTATTTATCTGAAAAGTAGTACATTCACTAAAAAACACGCGTTATTTACTGAATGCGTTAATTATTATGTTTTGCAATATTTATCAATTCAATTTTGCGTTATTTTTGGCTTTTTTTTCACATGCTAACACTGAATCGGACAAAGAAATAAATTCACATAGAAATACCATGTGAAAACATTCTTGCATGCTTTCATTCCCAGAAGGATCTTCCTCTGGTGAAATGTTACAATTTATTTTCATTCCGGAGCTCAGGGCCAAACATTTCCACACTGATACATTGTATACTTTTAATTTACTGGCTTTGTTATTTTGTACTTTGCTAAAATACCAACTGCCTACTGGCAGGCGATAAATAACAAATGTGTCTGTTCTGTAGTGAATTAACTTTAAAGCAGAGTTCCACCCAAAAGTTTTGTCAGGTACCCTATCCCCACTTTCAGGAGAACGGGCCGCAGTGCATTACGTCAGCAGCTCAGCTCCCTCCTCCTTCCCCGCCACCAGGCCAGTAGGAGAGCGCAGCGGTGCCTCGCGCATGCGCAGTAGGGACCCGGCGTGAAGCATCCTATTATTAAAAGTCAGCAGCTGCAATATTTGTAGCTGCTGGCTTTTAATTTTTGCAGGGATGGGCAGACCTCTGCTTAAAAGAGGAGTTCTGCCTGGGAATTATTTTTTAAGTCAGCAGCTACAAATACTGTAGCTTCTGACTTTTAATATATGGACACTTACCTGTCCAGGGATCCCGTGATGTCGGCACCCCAGTCAATTTTCGGATCGGCTGTCGGGTGCTGCTGCCGCCTACTGTGCATGTGCGAAGCGCGCTGCGGTTTCTAACTTGGCCCGGCGGCAGAGGAAGGAGGAGGGGTGCCAAACTTCTGAGGGACGGCACCACTCCTGGCTCCCCTCTTCTCGAGTGCCCCGTTGAAGAGTCGCTCTCCCTTGGGGCACTTGTGCGGGTACGCTCCCGTGTCCTTGGGTTTGATTGACACAGTCAGCAGGACTCGACCCCTGCTCCCGCATCATTGGATTTGATTGACAGCAGCATGAGCCAATGGCTGCGCTGCTATCAATCTATCCAATCAGGACCCGAGACACCAGCTGGAGCTGGTGTGCAGTCCCGTCGCTGGAAAGACTGAGTTCAGGTAAGTGAAAGGGGGGGCTCTGGGGGGGGCAGCGGAATCACAGGAGGTTTTTAACCTTAATGCATAGAATGCATTAAAGCGGTTCTGCACCCGTTTTTTTTTTTTTGGGCTATATGCCAAGGCATATAGCTCAATTGGGGGACTTACCTGTTCCATCTTGCATCTCGATCGCCGCCGGTTTTCGTCCGATGAAGTTCTTCATCTTCTTCTTTTGTGCTGGGGCCATCTTGCCTGTGGGCATGTGAAACCCCACAGGCACTTTAGATGGCCCAGCATGCACCGCCGTTACTCGCGCGTGCGCAGTAACGGCACATCTGCCGACATCTCGCGACATTTCGGAAGATGTGGCCGAAATCTCGTGAGATTTCGGAAGATGTCCGCACTGACTCCTGGGAACAATGACACCAGATCCCAGGAGACAGTGCGGCCTGACGACGATCGACGCAGAGACCCCGCCCACCCCCGAAGAGACAGAAGACCGGAAGTCATCAATTACAAGGTAAGTACAAAAAAAAAAAAAAAAAAAAAACACATTTCATTTAGTACTCTTTGCCTGATTTGGAAGGCAAAGAGATTTACTAAATGAAATGGGTGCAGAACCACTTTAAGGTGAAAAACGACAAGGACTTACAACCCCTTTAAAAGCCTTTACAGGTTATCAGTTTAGAGGTAACCATAAATGATGGCCCTGGAGTTATTGCTCCCACTCCGACATTCATGATGATACCTCACATTTATTTATTTTTTTAATGTTGCGCTGTTTTAAATTGTGTTCATAACCACATATAGATTATATTGATATACAATAATTCATAAAGTGCTGAAAGCAAACAATAAATATCTAAAAAGGTAAATTCATCCAAATAATATCAGTGAAGATAAAAATCCATAGAGTCCATGCTGTCAGGAATAAATGAAAAAGGAAAAAAGATAATAAAAATCCCACATATGATTATTTAAAAGTGGTGCTCAACACATGCACATTCTTACTTCTTAGTGCTGCAAGTGATCACCAATCAGTGCTTCACTCAGAGATGAGAAAAAAGAGCCTCTTACCATATAATAAGACCTTTTAAGGGTCTAATCTCGCCTCAGTGAGCTTACCCCTCATGGGTATGGAGTGCGTCTCCCTGTTTGCATCCCCAGGCTGCAAAGCGGTAAACAGGTCTTGTCTTTCACAGTTAAAGCTCAATACCATCCTGTATGAGTATTATTTGGTGGAGAGACCCGGAGACCGTTTCCAAACCAATACTCTATGGCCCGTTTTAAAGGGAGACACACTCCATAGGTGCTTGCCCCAGCAAGGTCAGGTTTCGCTCACCACATTGCCTTTCTCCAAATCAGTTAATTGCTAGGATTGCCCAGCAGCCTAGCAGCTGATCATGTGCTTACCCCAGTAGGAGAAGAGAACTTTCCCTGTCCACATCTGGCCCCGCCCGACAGCTCTTGCCCTCAAATTGGGATCCCTGTCATAAAATGCGCTCTGATGGGGATTTGAGGTAAGAGAGGGCTCTGATGTAAGTAGGTACTCCTAAGGCAGACACTGATATAGGGAGTCTGATGGGGGAACTTGAATTGTTTTACTGAAGTTTTCTCTATTGTTCCGAATCATATCATGCCAATTCCAAGTAAAACTGCATTCATTTATCATTCGTTGGTTTTTAAAACAGATTTCTTTTGGCCGATGCATTTTTGTAAAACTGTAGAAACTGCTGATATGACTGTGGCTCTTAAAGAAACCCTTTAACTAAAAATTATACAAACTTAATCACTAAAATCTCATATAAGCTTCAACATGTTAATATTATTTCAAAACTAATTTTCAATATGACATCTGGTGTTCCTGCCTTGAAGGTTGTTATTCAGGCCGTTGGTGCTACTGGGTTATATGACGGGATCACATTTTGTACCTTAAAGAGGAAGTAGAGGAAGCCTCCTCAAAAAAAAAAAAAAAAAAAAAAAAAACGGAACCTGCAAGGCAAAGGCATAATGAGCTAGTATGCATAGCATACTAGCTCATTGTGAATAACTTACCTGAGAACGAAGCCCCCGAAGCAGTCCTCATCCACGACCTTCTCCGGCGCCATCAAGCCCGGAGTGACTTCCGGGTCTCGCCGCTCCAGCACTGTCATTCGCTGGATCGCCGATGACGTCACTCCCGCGCATGCGCACGAAAGCGGCATATCGCCGTGATCTCGGCATGCGCAGTGCGCCTGCGTGCCGCTGTCTACGGTGCATGCGCCGTAGACAGCGATGCCTCTTTTTTTCTAAATATCTCCTAAACCATGTAGGTTTAGGAGATATTTATCGGACCTACAGGTAAGCCTTAATCTAAGCTTACCTGTAGGCCAAAGTGGTTTGTAAGGGTTTACAACCACTTTAAACATTTGATCACTTAAAGCGGATCTAGACTTCGCAAATATTTTTCAAAACAATGGGTCCCCCAGTAGCGTTTAACCATAATGTGCTAGTATGCACCGCATTTTAGTACATTATGGCAGACTAACCTGGCAAATTATCCCCTCCAGCACTGCGCTGTAAACTCTCCCACTGTCACAGGTGTTTCAATCTTCTCCCGGTCTTCCTTCCTGGTTTCATCCACTTGATTGGCCAATTCATGATGACGTCACTCCTGCACATGGGAGTCACATCATCAGGGCACAGAGCCATTCAGCAATTGTATGCTGAGCTGCGTATGTGTGGCTCAGTGTACTTTAACGCTGACAGGAGAAGCACTTATGACAGAGAAGATAAATAGGGTCTCTTCTGTCAAAATAAATACTTACCTGTCAGCATTTTTTCCAGGTTCAGTTCCTCTTTAATAGTTATTTCTTATTTGTTATGTAAAAAAAAAGGTTGAGCTAAAGCAGTGGTCTCCAAACTGTGGCCCTTTGCTTACCTTTATCTGGCCCTTGGAGCACTATTACTGTACGTCCACAGATATCAACAATAGGGCACAATTCCCAACACTGACACCAATGAAGGTGCACAATTCCTTCCAATGACACCAACGTTGGGACACAATTCCTCCCAGAGACACCAACGATGGGGCACAATTCCTCCCAATGGCACCAACGATGGGGCACAATTCCTCCCACTGACACCAACGATGGGGCACAATTCCTCCCACTGACACCAACGATGGGGCACAATTCCTCCCACTGACACCAACGATGGGGCACAATTCCTCCCACTGACACCAACGATATTTATTCCCACTGATGTCAGGATCTTTCCTACTCCCACTGGCCACAGTTAGGCCCCCCTAAAGTCCAAAGGACATTTTGTTTAGAAAGTCTGAAGACCCCTGAGATAAAGGAATCATTAACATATACCACATTTTATGAAGTCAGATTTCGGTAGCAATTGTTTTGTCCTTGTCACAACATTTTCAGGAAGTAGCTGCGCTGTGAGGAACGCTGTGGAGACACAATACAAAGGATGCATTTACAAGTCTCTTGAAGCCAGTATGAGCATTGATTGTTTGGTTGTTGCGTCTGTTCGCAGACCCATTAATTTTTATTAGCTTTTAAGTAAGATCTGAAAGGACATATACTTTTAAAAGCTGTACAGTGGAACATAACTCACTTTTACCCCACCCATCTCCTCTTGGAAAGAGTTATCAGTATGTACACCCGGTGTCATACATAAAGCTGACTCATGGTGCTGAATACTGACTAAAGCTTAACCCTTTCTCATAAGACTTATCATATTTGCCATAACAAACACAGCTAAACATTGGCCTATGTAAGCGACTCTTGCGACTGTCAGATAGCCATGTATTGTATTTGTACTGTATAAGTAGAAGGTGCATTAGTATTTATCACATTTCTAAACCACCCAATGAGGAATTCAAAAAATGTTTTCTGCTATGGCCTAGATAAGAGCCGAGTAATCTGCAAGTCTGGACTGCAAATGGAGGCCACAATCGATTTTCGAGGATTTTCTAGGGTAGCCACGTCATTTTCTAATCTTAGAGCACAGACACACTGACAATTTGGTGTCTTAAAAAATGGTACACTGACAGTTGGGGACTCCTGCACAAAATTGCTGAGCAATGCTGGGATTATCCTGCAGGCAGGAATATAGCACTTTTTGGTGGTCTAAAGTCTATGAAAGAGCTTTTCCTGAGAAAATTTAGGAGATCTTCTGCTATGTTACCAAATATAAGACAATTGCCAACATTCCTACTCCAAAATATTGCACAGGGTTAGCCTATAATTTGTCATCAGGTTAAAGAAAAAGGTAACGTACGGTACAACATAACTCATTGGTCATTTGTTTTGCTCTATTATGCTGTCATAGTATTTAGAGGTTGCCAATGTGATCCACTGATAATGTCCACTATTTGCATGTAGCCATGTGGGAACTATTACAAAAAAGAATCATTAAATGAATTATAGTGCTGTGGATATGTATGTATGTGTGTGTATATATACATATATATATATATATATATATATATATATATATATATATATATATATATATATATATATATATATATATACACACACACACATACATATACACACACAAACACACACACACACGTGCATCTCATAAAATTGAATATCATCAAAAAGTAAATTTATTTCAGTAATTCAATTCAAAAAGTAAAACTCATATATTTTACAGCAGGGTTGGGAAAACTTAAAGCGGAGTTCCACCCTAAAGTGGAACTTCCGCTTATCGGATTCCTCCCCCCCTCCGGTGCCACAATTGGCACCTTTCAGGGGGGAGGGGGGTGCAGATACCTGTATAATACAGGTATCTGCACCCACTTCCGTATAGCTGCCCCGCCCCTTATCCGGAGCTGCCCCGTTGTGTCTTGGGAAACACAGTTCCCAGGACACAGCGGGGACCAATAGAGGCGCGCAGCGCGACTCGGGCATGCGCAGTAGGGAACCGGGCAGTGAAGACGTTGCGTCTTCACTTCCTGATTCCCTGACAGAGGATGCAGCGGGGCAGCGAGAGACGAGCGGTCTCTCGTCACATTCTGCCTACACCGCTGGAACCAGGAACAGGTAAGTGTCCATTTATTAAAAGTCAGCAGCTGCACTATTTGTAGCTGCTGACTTTTAATATTTTTTGTGCGGGTGCAGCTCCGCTTTAAAGAAGTGGAGATCTATCTGAACAACATGGGAGAAGTCAAAGATCACCAGGCACAGTTTTGCCTCCCCACACCTGATTTAAACCTCTAATTGCCGTACTAACATGTCGCAACCAAGTGCCTGCTGCTCTTGTGAATGAGCCCTTAGTTGCATTCAGGAGAGGCACCCTTAGGTTCAAACGTAAAGTTGGGGGGGGGGGTTGTTAGCTGAGGCAACAGCCAAAGGTGTACACATGCTGCAGCAAGAAATAAGCCACCCCCCCCAACTGCAAATTAACCTTTAGGGCCAGTTCACACCAGACTCAGTTCCGTTCAGTTCCGTGTGCTTTTTTTTCTGCACTAAGTGCTAGTTCACACCAGACGCAGTTCCGCTCAGTTCTGTGTGCTTTTTTTCTGCACTAAAAATGCATGCACAGTGTTTTCCATGTATTCCAATGGCTCTAGTTCACACCATGCAGTCAGATTCCGGTCAGTTTCCGGTGCAGAAACTGACCGGAAACTGACCGGAACTGACTGTATTGGTGCAGAAAAAACGGAACTGCACGGAACTGCATGTAACTGCATCTGGTGTGAACTGGCCCTAAAAATGCAAGCACAGTGTTTTTCTTGTATTCCAATGGCTCTAGTTCACCACCATGCAGTCAGTTTCCGGTCAGTTTCTGGTGCGGAAACTGACTGAAACTGACTGTATTGGTGCAGAAAAAACGGAACTGCATGGAACTGCATCTGGTGTGAACTGGCCCTTACTGTTCTGAGTCCCCTATAAGGCTGCTTTTCACACTGATGTTCTGAGGTTTACCTGCACTGCGGGTGCAGCGCAGTGCATCTGCAACTTTCCCGAGTTAGCTGCGCTTTGTCATAGACCTCTATTATATCCTGCAGGTGTGGTGTGCTTTCAGAAAGTGCACCACACCTGCTGGATATATTAGAAGTTTATGGGTAAGCGCATCAAACCCGCAGGAAAGCTGCAGGTGTACTGCACTGCACCCTTGGTGTAGGTAAACCGCAGTGAATCAGTGTGAAAGCAGCCCTATACTATTATTCCCTATGTATTGCTTCACACTGACCTGAAAATTTCGTCTTTCCTGCTGCTGGCACCAATCTGGAGACCGCTAGCCGGGATAAGAGATGAAGTGCAGTTGGCATCACTCATCAGTAATTGGCTTATGCGGTTCTTGCTCCCTACTACAGCTACAATTTTACAAGTAGAACCCTCTGCATTGCACTCTGTTCGAAGCTTTGGAATGGGGGGTCAGCAAGCCCAGACCGTGATCTACCAGTCCGCGATCTACAGGTTGCTGACCCCCGTTTTACAGTATATAGATGCGTTACACACAAGCATTTCTTTCTTTTAATTTTGATGATTATATTATGGCTTACAGCTAGTGAAAACCCAATATTCAGTATCTTAGAAAAATTGAATATTACATAAGACCAATAAAAAAAAAAGATTTTTTAATACAGAAATGTTGGCTTACTGAAAAGTATGTCCATGTACAGTATAATATGCACTCAATACTTGGTCGGGCTCCTCTTGCATGAATTACTTCATCAATGAAGCGTGGCATGGAGGCGATCAGTCTGTGACACTGCTGAGGTGTTATGGAAGCCCATGGATTTCAATGGCAGGGGTGTATTATTTTGAAGCACGTGATTAGAACCAGAGGCTCTAATAGGCTTCAAAAAAGTGTGGGTTGGGGTGCAGAGCATTGTGCTCTTTGAGCTCACCCAGTTGTGTGACATAGCGGATGAATATTTGCTATCACCACACTGATCCTCCTCCGGGGCCAATCAGAAAGGACGGGAGATCCTATTGGACACCTAGGAGGAGGATTATGCTAGGACACGCTGCCACCGCCCGTAGGACACGCCGCCCCTAGGACACGCCGCCCCTAGGACACGCTGCCTGCCTTCTTGCTACCTAGATGGAGTAAGTGCCAGGCTTACCCCATCCGTCTGACCGTCCTCCTGCGGAGGAGGGGGGGGGTACTGCCGACCGATCGGGGGGGGGGTTGTTTCCCCCCCAAAAAAAACAGCCGCCACTGTGTCACTCATCTTCCTCTTGACAATACCCCACAGATTCTCTATGGGGTTTAGGTCAGGCGAGTTTGCTGGCCAATCAAGCACAGTGATACCATGATCATTAAACCAGGTATTGGTACTTTTGGCAGTGTGGGCAGATGCCAAGTCCTGCTGGAAAATGAAATCACCATCTCCATAAAGCTGGTCAGCAGAGGGAAGCATGAAGTGCTCTAGAGTTTCCTGGTAGAGGCCTGCACTGACTTTGGACTTGATAAAAAACAGTAGACCAACACCAGCAGATGACATGGCTCCCAAAATCATGGCTCTCTACCAGGAATTGAGTGCATACTATACTGTACATGGATATACTTTCAGTAAGCCAACATTTCATAGAATGCATTAAGATAAATAAACTTCTGACTTTACAACCATGTTAAATCCTTCTGTCCCTCGTGTAGCCGTATGCCGCGTACACACGAGCGTAATTTCCGTCCAAAAAATCTTGGATGGTTTTTCTGACGGAATTCCGCTCAAGCTTGTCTTGCACACACGGTCACAGAAAAGTTCTCTGAACTTTCGACCGTCAAGAACGTGGTGACGTACAACACTACGATGAGCCGAGAAAATGAAGTTCAATGCTTCCGAGCATGCGCCTCCGAGCATGCGTGATTTTTTGCGCGTCCGAATTGCATACAGACTATCTCATTTTCGGATAGGAACTTTTCCCGACCAAAAAATAGAGAACATGCTCTCAATCTTTTGCTGGCTGGAATTCCGCCAGCAAAAGACCGATGGAGCATACACACGGTCGCATTTTCCGACAAAAAGCTGTCATTGGAGTAAGTTGTAAGCTCTCATAAGTTGTCCCTCTTTTTGGTCTGATGTGTAAATCTATATACAAAAGGTATTATTTTACTAACAAAAGTGTTATGCTGCACTATACTTTTTTATCCAACCTCTATATCAGTGTTTCTCAACCTTTTTTCAGGCAAGGCACAATAAAAACCTGTGGCTTTGTGTAACTAAAAGGCAAGCTTGGTCCACCTGCTGGCTTGTATACAGTTTTGGTAACTTTTTAGGCATTTTGCCAAGGCACCCCTGAAGAAACCTCAAGGCACCCCTGAAGAAACCTCAAGGCACCCCTGAAGAAACCCCAAGGCATCCCTGAATAAACCTCAAGGCACCCCTGGGTGTCTGGGCATCCTAGTTGAAATAGGGATCAGAATGTTTACCGCTTACTTCCAGGCTACAATGATGCATAGTTTTCCAGCTCACTGTAATTTTTATTTTTTTCAGATGAAATTCATTCTTAACCACTTCAGCACCGGGCGATTTTACCCCCTTCCTTACCAAAGCACTTTTTGCGATTCGGCACTGCGTTGCTTTAACTAACAATTGCGCGGTCGTGCGACGTTACACCCAAACAAAATTGACGTCCTTTTTTTCCCACAAATAGAGCTTTCTTTTGGTGGTATTTGATCACCTCTGCAGCTTTTATTTTTTGCGCTATAAACAAAAGAAGAGCGACAATTTTAAAAAAAAAAACAATATTTTTAACTTTTTGCTATAATAAATATCCCATTTTTTTACTCAGTTTAGGCCGATACGTATTCTTCTACATATTTTTGGTAAACATTTTTTGCAATAAGCGTATATAGATCGGTTTGCGCAAAAGTTATAGCGTCTACAAAATAGGGGATAGATTTATTGCATTTTTTATTTTATTTTTTTTACTAGTAATGGCGGCGATCTGCGATTTTTTTTTTTTCGTGACTGCGACATTGCGGCGGACACTTCGGACACTTTTGACACATTTTTGGGACCATTCACATTTACACAGCGATCGTTGCTATAAAATTGCAGTGATTACTGTGTAAATGTGACTGTCAGGGAAGGGGTTAACACTAGGGGGCGCTGCAGGGGTTAATGTGTTCCCTAAGGTAGTGATTCTAACTGTGGGGGGAGGGGACTCACAAGGGGAGGAGACCGATCAGTGTTCCTCTGTACTGGGAACACACCATTGGTCTCCTCTCCACTGACAGGACGTGGAGCTGTGTGTTTACATACACAGCTCCACGGTCCCACGCGGTCCCGCTGTTTTAACGGGCAATCGCGGGTGCCCGGCGGACATCGCGGCCGCCGGGCACACGCACCGGGTCCCGAGCGACGCCGCGGGCGCACGCGCCACCTAGGTGGCCGGGAATGGGAGGACGTCATATGACGCCCACCCAGGATGGGAGATCTACCTTGTGGGCGTCATATGACTATGGGCGGGTAGGGAAGTGGTTAAAATATCTTGTGAACATTCACATGCAAAAGCTATTGTGGTGTCTCCTTTCTGTGAGAATTAAAACCTGTTCACATAAAAAAAAATGTTAATTAAAAATGTATATGACCCCACAAAATCCTTAGAGGAACTCATGAATCTTGTATCTGCATTTGGACAGCTCTCTGGGTTTCGCATCAACTGGGAGAAATCGGTGTTAATGCCGCTACATAATGTAAACACTTCTTTACCAGACTGTGCTAAACAAATTCAAATAAAACACAGAATTAGGTACTTAGGGATTGAGGTAACACGGAAAGTGGGGGATTATATTGACCTTAACCTTAGACCATTATTGACTAGGCTCAAAGATAAATGTCAGACCTGGTGCAAACTTCCATTAACCGTGATTGGAAGGGCAAATCTTATAAAGATGATCTGGGCCCCACAATTATTATATATTTTTCACAACTGCCCGATGTGGATAGCTGCATTTTGGTTTAAAAGGATAGAATCGCTTTTTCGCGAACTTATCTGGAAGAAAAAATATGCACGTATTAAACTAACAACTTTAACCACTTCAACACCGCCCGCCGTCATATGACGCCCACAAGGTGGATCTACCATCCTGGGTGGGCGTCATATGACGTCCTCGGATTCCCGGCCGCCTGGGGGGCATCGCTCGGGACCCGGTGCGAGTGCCCGGCGGCCGCGATGTCCGCCGGGCACCCGCGATTGCCCGTTAAAACAACGGGACCGGGGGCGGTAACGTGGAGCTGTGTGTTTAAACACACCGCCCCACGTCCTGTCAGTGCAGAGGAGACCGATCATGTGATCATGTGATCCCAGTACGGAGGAACACATGATCGGTCTCCTCCCCTTAAGTCCCCTCCCCTACAGTTAGAATCACGTCTATTAGGGAACACATTAACCCCTCCAGCGCCCTCTAGTGTTAACCCCTTCCCTGCCAGTCACATTTACACAGTTATCACTGCAATTTTATAGCAACGATCGCTGTGTAAATGTGAATGGTTCCAAAAATGTGTCAAAAGTGTCCGAAGTGTCCGCCGCAATGTCGCAGTCACGAAAAAAAAAAATCGCAGATCCCCGCCATTACTAGTAAAAAAAAAAAAAAAAAATTCAATAAATCTATCCCCTATTTTGTAGACGCTATATAACTTTTGCGCAAACCGATCAATATACGCTTATTGCGATTTTTTTTATCAAAAATATGTAGAAGAATACGTATCGGCCTAAACTGAGGAAAAAAATAGTTTTTTTTAAAAAAAAATGGGATATTTATTATAGCAAAAAGTAAAAAATATTGTGTTTTTTTTCAAAATTGTCGCTCTTCTTTTGTTCATAGCGCAAAAAATAAAAACCGCAGGGGCGATCAAATACCACCAAAAGAAAGCTCTATTTGTGGGAAAAAAAGGACGTCAATTTTGTTTGGGTGTAACGTCGCACGACCGCGCAATTGTTAGTTAAAGCGACGCAGTGCCGAATCGCAAAAAGTGCTCTGGTAAGGAAGGGTGTTTAAAAGCCCTGTATTGAAGCGGTTAATGCTGGCCAAAGATGAGGGGGGACTCGCTATTCCACATCCAAAAAATTATTTTTTGGCCTCACAAACCCAGCATTTCTATGGCTGGACAGAAGTAGATGAGAATGATCCGATACAAGCATTATTACTCCCATTGGGTAAAGGATACTCATTGATGTCCCTACTAGAGACAAAAACTTTTCAAAAAGATAAGAAATTCATAACAGGCGGACTATTTAATAAGGTATGGCTAGCAATAAAAAAGATTACTAGTATTGCTGGCTATACCTCCTATACACCAATATGGAATAACGCAAATTATGAGGAAGTACAGAGATTGGAGGGATTTGGGTTTTGGCAAACTCAGGGGCTGAGATTTGTGGAACAACTGTTTTGGAATGATAATATAAAATCATTTGCGCAAATATCTGAGGAATTTAGGATTCCAAGACAGAGGTTCTTTCAATATCTCCAGCTTAGACATGCCTTTCATGACCAGGCCCGTACATCTGTATTTATGCTTAACGAATCCAAAATAACAACACTGTTGAAGAAAAGGGACCAAAAGAAGGGACTTATATCTAAAATGTATGAGATAATGCAGAAAAAATTTGAGGAAGAGGTAGTGGTGCCGGCTAGGAAGCAGTGGGAGCGAGACCTGGGAGCACTGACTGATGCTCAGTGGTCGGAGGTCTTGTCTGCGATCCCAAAGGTATCACTGTCGGATACTCAAAAACTAACACAAATCTTTATTACGCATAGATCATACTATACACCTGAGAAATTATTTAAGTGGAAACGCAGAGAGTCCCCTTTATGCCCTCGATGTAGTGGCGCACCGGCTAATTTAATACACATGTTGTGGAGATGTCCCAAACTCCATCGATATTGGCAGGATATAATCCAAAATATAAATAGTGTACTAGGAATAGAAATGCTATTAGATCCAAATCTATGCTTATTAAATATAGTGCCGGAACCAAATATCTCAAAAAATATCCATACCGCACTGACGAGAGGCCTATTTCAGGCACGAAAACTAATAGCCCAGAAATGGATATCTATATATCCTCCGACGGTTGAAGAATGGAGAACACAAATAAAAGAAACTATATTAAAGGAGGAATTTATTTATACACATAGAGGGAGTCGAGACAAATTTGATGCTATTTGGAAAAGATGGGTAGAGACCTGGGATAATGAAAATAAAAGATGAACCAACATGGGTAGAGGTTGATATTTGGAGGGGATGGGAGGATGGGGGGAGGGCTGAGGGGGCTGGAGGAGGTGAATACAGGTGGGGGCGGCAGAGGAAAAAATTCTCCCTTTTTTTTTTTCTTATTATTATTTTATTTTAGTATTATTATTATTATTATTTTTTTTTTTTTTTTTTTTGTCTTTTTGGGGGGGGGGGGGGGTGAGTGGGTGGCTGGTGTGGCAGATGAATGCTAGAAGTTTATGTATCTGGGATGAAATGTATGCTTAAATGTATAACTTGTATTGTTAAGAAAAGAATTAAAATAAAAAAAGTACTGAATTAAAAAATGTATATGTAGCACTGACTCCCGAAGGAGCTGCTGGTTTAATTTGGGCTTACCGTTACCTTCTTGACCTTGTGTGTGTCTAGGGGTTTCCCGGGGTAGATGGCCCAAAGAACTGCAGAAACTGACACTGGATCCACTTTAGGGATTTTTATTTGCAAACCGTTGAACAAAACACAGTCTCTCAATGAAGGAATAGAGGGTATGGGTAGGAAGTTCAGGTACTCTTTGAACTGCTGACACTCAAATGTCTCCCACTATTAGGGATGAGCCGAACACCCCCCCCCCCCCCCGTTCGGCTCGCACCAGAACCCGCAAATGGACCTAAAGTCCCTGCGAGCTTTAGAACCCTATTAGTTATAATGGATGCGAACGTTCGAAATCAAAAGTGCTAATTTTAAAGGCTAATATGCATGTTATTGTCATAAAAAGTGTTTGGGGACCTGGGTCCTGCCCCAGGGGACATGTATCAATGCAAATTTTTTTTTTAAAAACGGCCGTTTTTTTTCAGGAGCAGTGATTTTAATAATGCTTAAATTGAAACAATAAAAGTGTAATATTCCTTTAAATTTTCGTACCTGGGGGGTGTCTATAGTATGCATGTAAAGGGGCGCATGTTTCCTGTGCTTAGAACTGTCCCTGCAAAAAGTGTAATTTTTGCAGGAAAGAAAACTATTTAAAATCACTCGCGGCTAATGTGAATTGACGGCTCCCGTAACACAGAGAACAGTCATTCATTGAAAGTCATTCATTAAAAAAAAGTCATTGATAAAAAATAAAAAAAAAATAAAAAAATAAAAAGCGTGGGGGTCCCCCCAAATTCAATAACCAGGCCCTTCAGGTCTGGGATGGATATTAAGGGGGACCCCAGCCAAAAAAAAAAAATGGCGTAGGGTCCCCCTCAAAATCCATACCAGACCCTTGAGGTCTGGGATGGATTTTAAGGGGAACCCCAGCCAAAAAAAATGGCGTGGGGTCCCCCTCAAAATCCATACCAGACCCTTATCCGAGCACGCAACCTGGCAGGCCGCAGGAAAAGAGGGGGGGACGAGAGCGGCCCCTCCTCCCGCCTGAACCGTACCAGGCCACATGCCCTCAACATTGGGAGGATGCTTTGGAGGTCTGAGACCCCCAAAGCACCTTGTCCCCATGTTGATGAGGACAAGGGCCTCATCCCCACAACCGTGCCCGGTGGTTTGTGGGGGTCTGCGGGCGGGGGGCTTATCGGAATCTGGAAGCCCCCTTTAACAAGGGGACCCCCAGATCCCGGCCCCTCCCCTGTGTGAAATGGTAAGGGGGTACAAAAGTACCCCTACCATTTCACCAAAAAAGTGTAAAAAATTGTAAAAAATGACAGGAGACGGTCTTTGACAATTCCTTTATTAAAATCTTCTTTCTTCTTTCTTCATCCTTCGGTTTCTTCATCTTCTCCTTCTGTCATCTTCTTCCATCTTCTTCCATTTTCTTCTTCCTCCGATCCGCTTCTTCTTGCGCTGGTCTTCTCGTCCTTCTCGTCCGGCATCTTCTTCCATGGCGTCTGCATCTGTTCTTCTGTCGGGCCGCTCCTCGGAATGGGAGGCTCCCGCTGTGGGAGGCTTCGCTCCGTCTGACAGGTCTTTTATAACGGAGGGCACCTGGTGACCCCGCCCCCCTCTGACGTCATGGGGAAAGCCATAGGGAATTCCCCATGACGTCCCCGTGCGTCAGAGGGGGCGGGTCACCAGGTGCCCTCCATTATAAAAGACCTGTCAGAGGCAGCGAAGCCTCACACAGCGGGAGCCTCCCATTGCGAGGAGTGGCCCAAGAAGAGACGCCGACGCCATGGAAGAAGATGCCGGACGAGAAGGACGAGAAGACCAGCGCAAGAAGAAGCGGATCGGAGGAAGAAGAACACAGGGGGGGCCGGGATCTGGGGGTCCCCTTGTTAAAGGGGGCTTCCAGATTCTGATAAGCCCCCCGCCTGCAGACCCCCACAACCACCAGGCACGGTTGTGGGGACGAGGCCCTTGTCTTCATCAACATGGGGACAAGGTGCTTTGGGGGTCTCAGACCCCCAAAGCATCCTCCCAATGTTGAGGGCATGTGGCCTGGTACGGTTCAGGCGGGAGGGGGGGCCGCTCTCGTCCCCCCTCTTTTCATGCGGCCTGCCAGGTTGCGTGCTCGGATAAGGGTCTGGTATGGATTTTGAGGGGGACCCCACGCCATTTTTTTGGCTGGGGAGACTTCTGAAGAGTCCTCCCCTGGTTGCATTCTCAGTTGCTGGGCCTCTCCAAAACTGAGACGGCACCGGACCACTTTGGAACCCTCCTTCCAGTTACTGCGCCTCGGTCTAGCCAGCCCCGAGACTCGGAAATGGATGGATCCGCACCCCAGGCCATGAGGGCCTGGACCAAGCAGTCAGAACAATCTTCTGGACCAGAACCCAGAATCACGTGACCTCAGTACCTTAAGTACCCTCTCCCAGAATTCACAGCAAGACAACTCACTCACTGGTTTCTCTGGTACCTCGGTAAAACCCCTAGACGCAAACGAGGTCAAGAAGGTAACAGTAAGCCCAAATCAAACCAGCAGCTCCTTCTGGGGTTAGTGCTACATGTGGGGGCTTGTCCGGGAAAGATTGGGACCAAATGTGTCCAACCGGACTGCGTTCCAATGCCTGCCATAGGTGACACCGACACCTATGGCCAAGCAGAACACAATACAGTCCAGCCAAACTGGTACTGAGACCATAATTTAAAACAATTAGCCTAAAACCCAACTGTGGTTTTAGAAACATTTAAATTGACAAAAAATATAGCGCATGCTCTTCAGGAGCCTGGCGCTACATATATAATGTGGATGCAAACATTTAATAAAATAGGAAAGATTAACGCTACAAAACTAAATGGGCAAGAAATGTTTCCTTTCTGGAAGTGAATGATAAGACAGCCTATGTATATAATACAGGAAACACTTGCAGCTCTAATGTTAAGAATTGGTGCTGGTATTTTTTTCAGTGATTTTCTCCATTTACTGCACATTGAGGTTACCTGTTGTAAATACTACTCCTCAAATTAAAGCAGAGCTCCAAGCCAACTGCTCCATTTGTACTGTATGTCCTACCTAACACTTATGCCCTGTACACACGACCGGACTTTCCAGCAGACTAGGTCCGACGGAGTTCCCGCCGGAATTCCGGCGGAGTTCTGACGGACCTTCCGAAAAAACGGACTTGCCCACACATGACCGGACTTTCCGGCAGACTAGGTCCGCCGGTCTTCCTGACGGAGTTCCCACAGAGTTCCGGCGGACTTCCAAATGAACGGACTTGCCCACACACGGAGTCCATTCATTTTGAACATGATGAGTTATGAATTGACTAGAAAAGGAATTCAATCTCGCCGCTTTTATTGGCAAGATTGACACCTTGCGAGCCCCGTCGCATAGTATGGATTTTAAGGGGAAGCCCCTACGCCGAAAAAAAACGGCGTGGGGGTCCCCCCAAAATCGATATTAGACCCTTTTTCGAGCACGCAGCACGGCCGATCAGGAAAGGGGGTGGGGACGAGCGAGCGCCCCCCCCCCCTGAACTGTACCAGACCGCATGCCCTCAACATGGGGGATGGGTGCTTTGGGGAAGGGGGCGCTCCGTGGGCCCCCCACCCCAAAGCACTTTGTCCCCATGTTGATGAGGACAAGGGCCTCTTCCCGACAACCCTGGCCATTGGTTGTCGGGGTCTACGGGCGGGGGGGCTTATCGGAATCCGGGAGACCCCTTTAAGGGGGCCCCCAGATCCCTGCCCCCCACCCTATGTGAATGAGTATGGGGTACGATGTACCCCTACCCATTCACCTGGTGAAAAGTGTAAATAAAAAAAACAACGCAAGTTTTTAAAATACTTTGCTACACAGCTCCGGGGGTCTTCTTCCGTCTTGGGGGGGTCTTCTCGCCGGACTCCTCCGCTATCTTTTGCTGGCTCTTTTACTAGCGGAGGAGCCCGGCTTTCTTCTTCATCGTCGCCGCCGTCCGGGGGTCTTGTTCCGACTTCGGGGGTCTTGTCCCGCTCTTCGGTTCTTCTGTCGCTGACGCCGCTGTCAATGAGACTCGGGGATCACAGATCGGAGTAAGGGGTCGATCCCAGCCCCTTACCATGTGATCAGCTGGCAGCCAATACCGTCTGCCAGTGCCACCTGCCAGTGCCACGAATCAGTACCCACAGTGGCAGTAATCAGAGCCCACAGTACATAAGTGCCAGAAATCAGTGCCATCTATCAATGCCCATGAGTGCCACCCATCAATGCCCACCAGTGGTGCCAGTCAGTGCCTCATCAGTGCCACCTAGCAGTGCTGCCTATCAGTGTCACCTACCAGTGCTGATCATTGCCCATCACTGCCACCCATTAGTGCCCATCGCTGTCACCCATCAGTGCCCTTCAGTGCCACCCATCAGTGCCACCTTTCAGTGCCCACCATTGCCACCTATCAGTGCCGACCAGTACCGCCTATCAATGCCCATCAATGCAGCTTATTAGTGCCCATCAGTGCAGCATATCAGTGCCCATCAGTGTAGCCTCATCAGCGTACATCAATGAAGGAGAAAAATTACCTGTTTGCAAAATGTATTAACAAAATATAAAACGGTTTTGTATTTTTTTTTATTTAGTTTTTTTAAAATTCCTTAACAAAAAATAAAAAACCATAGGTGATTAAATACCACCAAAAAAAAGCTCTATTTGTGGGAAAAAAATGATAACACTTTCATTTGGGTACAGTGTTATATGACCGCGCAATTGTCATTCAAAGAGTGAAAATTGGTCTGGGCAGGAGGGGGGGGGGGGGGGGGGGGGGGGTTTAGGTTAAAAAACTGCGATGCAGCAGGTATCGCTGCAGTACGCTTAGGTGTGAATGGAGCCTAAGTGCACTAAAGTACTATTTGGAATTTTTTGGGGCAACAACTCTCTCACAAGAAGGTGGACTGTCTTTAAAAGTCCTTCATGCCAGATAAAACAGGGCAAAACCCAACACCTCATGACAGATGTCAAATATCACCTTTGTCTCATCAGGTGCGGCCTCTTGGGGCTGAAGAGGGGTGTGAATAGAGCCTAAGAACAGTAAAGTACTATTTGGGGTTTCTTTGGGGCGACAACTCTCCCACAAGAAGGTGGACTGTCTTTAAAACTCCAGATGGCTAGCTGGAGGGTTCCCCTGGACCTGTTCCACAGACAAGGGGCATAAAATTCTCTTGTCTGGACACCCGAGTGAGCAGCTGTACTCAGAGGATCACCCCACTGCAAACTCAGCACCCTAGAGATATTTGAAAAAGAGCCCTCTGCAGTGAACAGAGCTGCGTGCTATAGTGCCCCAAACTGGCTACCTACATGCTGGATAAAACAGGGGAAGACCAGACACCTCATGATAGATCTCATGCCCAGTCACCTCTTTCTCATCAGGTGCGGCCTCTTGGGGCTGAAGAGGGGGGGAAATCAGAAAAACTTATATTCCCTAGGTGTGTCCAGGTAGACCAGAGGCTTCTGGGAACCCTGGGGTTGTGGGAATAGGATATAAAGGAGATGCACACACCACTGAATACGGTGGGCAAAGAGGGATTCCACTACACTTACAAGCATCCTCTCTGTGTACAGTTTAACACAGGGGTGTCCAACCTTTTGACCTTCCTGGGCCACATTGGAAGAAGAGGAATTGTCTTGGGCCACACAAAATATAAACATAAAATACACTAACAATAAAGAGAGGTGATGAACAGAAAAAGTCAGGCAGATCACAAGTTAGCGATCACTGTTATAGATAATGTGAGTAATACAGTAATAATTTTCATTGAACAATCTTCCTTCATCTACAACTTTTTTTGGGGTTCTATTTTCTTTTGCGATGTAAAAGCCATGCTGGAATTAAAAAAAATAATAGATACAGGGATTGGATTTCAACTACCGTATGCTCCTCGCTCGTCTTGAGAATACTGGTGCCTCCACCGTCCTCGCCCCTGCTCTACGCGTGTCGACACAGGGACCACATGTCTTCCTCAGGGGGCGAGTGTGCAACTCCTCCTGGACATTTATCATTTTATGTCTGATATAACCTGTTTGTTTTTTAATAAAGCTATATTTTTTGGTAAAAGGCACTATTGGAGCTTATTTTATTCACATATATCCAACGAACCCCAATGGTGGAGACACTGATCCAAGGATTAGTACAGCATTTCATCCCATTTGATTGAACCCAGGAGAGGTTCACCTGCGCTGTTTGAACAAACCTAACTGTTAGGTCACATGCCCTGAGGTAAGGATAACACAGCTGGGGGGGAGCACGAGTGTGGTGACACAAGGGATTGTTTTTGGAGCACCATAGAACGGATCTATATAATTGAGAAGTCTTTAAATGGACAGGTTTTGTCAATGAACTCACGATACTGAGACACATATGGACTTTAGTGAACAAAATCCATGCAATCAACACTAGTATATTTGAGCTATGATATTTATTTTAAATTTACTTTATATATTAGAGGTTTTTTATTGAAATATCATTTCACTGCATGTAATATTTAATTGCATTAAGAAGGAGAGCATTATATTTTGGTATAATTGATTGTATTTAGCACATACTATGGGAATGTGAACAGTGTCAGCAGCTGGCTATTTCATCGTCTTGTACTTACATGGTAGCTCACAAGATTTTTTTCATTTATAATCAATATACACTTATTGGGATTTTTTTTTTTTACCAAAGACATGTCACCGAATACATTTGTGCCCAAATTTATGAAGAAATTTGATTTGTTTATTTTTTTTATTGGATATGTTTTATAGCAGGAAGTACAAAATATTGTTTTTTTTTTTTTTTCAAACTTTTCATTTTTTTTTTTTTTTTTCTATTAAATTGCAAAAAATAAAAGGTCAGTGGTGATCAAATACCACAAAAAAGAAAGCTCTATTTGTGTGAATAAAATTATATCATTTCCATTTGGGTACCGCATTGCATCTGCATGACCGTGCAATTACCAGTTAAAGTAGCGCAGTGCCAAATATCAAAAAGTGGCCGGTCATGAAGGGAGTAAAATCTTCCGGAGCTGAAGTGGTTACCAGGTAAACAACAAAACATTATAAACTGTATGTGTGAGGCATTACAGTCCTTATGCCTTTATATCCTCTTACTAACTAACGTGTAAGTCCAGGTATGACCCAAATTTACTCCCAGACTTCCCCCTCTAGAGCATGCCTCAGAATTATCTGTTTATTGTAGCGAGAAACTGTGTTTATTGCCCTCTATGACACCATCACCTGGCTTGTAAAATTATTGCAGAGGCTCGGTTCCTATTGACATAGTCACGCCCAGGGCCGGTGCTACCACTAGGCAAACTATGCAACCGTCTAGGGCGCACTGCTGTCTAGGGGCGCCCAGCCACTGGTTTCCCTCTGCTTTTGCATGCTCTGCAGGCTGTAGCATGTAACTAACTCAGTCTCGGTTAGCTGCTCCATCCGACCGTTAGTGTAATTAAAGGCGCAGTGCTGCACTGGAGCCAGCGCTAGAGGAAGCAGAGCCGATGCTTCCTGTATAGCGGCACCTCCTGTCACATGGACAGGGCAAAGGGGGTGGGGTCAGGGGTGGAGCCATTGGGGACAGCAAAATGAGATTTCGCCTAGGGTGTCAAAAATCCTTGCACCAGCCCTGGTCACGCCCCCAGAACTTGTTATCTCAAAATCCCTTTCATACACACACTATATGGCTAGAGGGCTGGTAAAACACTGGTTGGGATTTCGGTACTGAATATGCACTGTGTTGTCCACCAAACAAGAAGTTAATAACACTTTGAATTTCTGGCATTGAGATATTTTTCTGTACAAGAAGAAGATAGAAAACATGGAAAAATTTGCACATTTTGCAAAGATGTAATGGATATGCTTTTTTATTTTTTTATTTAGCCCTGACACACTTTTGAACAGTAAACATGTAGCGTATTGCTCATCTGTCACTTTTCATTTTAATTTTCAAGGTGAATATGATCTATTAGTGGGTGCAGTACATAGCAGTTGTCAGTATTTAAACAATTTTCCACATATTGCCAGGTTGCTTAAAATAAAACAAAAGGAAATCCCTACATTTTGAATGTTTCACATACAAAAGGATTTACAGTTATGTCCACCATTGTCATTCACAGATCCCTGTAACATTGCATAGCCAGAAAGTTTACAGTTGCGTTTCCTGCTTCAGTTTTCTTGGATTAACTCCCTGCTCATTGGACAGAGCCCATCATTGTTGGGTGTGAAGACTGTAATCAGAGAGGTGATGTATATGAATTTGCATACCCGATACAAGAAATATATGTGTCTTCTGCCTGGCTATGCATTGTGGTTTATGAGAATAACATGACTCGTGTAGCCTAGTAAAGACCACCCACTTGTTGTGACCCCTTTATTCCAAAACCCCCTTTTTGTTACTCCCCTTAAATAATGGACCACACCGTACTTCTTGTGGAGTAAATGGCCACAACAGCCTTTATTAAACTTAACTCCAATTTTCCAAAATATATAAATAACCATATAAAACCGTATAAATAACCATATAAAAATAAACATAAATAACCATACACATTTTAGTGTAAACATAAATAACCATCGGTTATACCCTCTTATGTTGGTCAGTGATGGGGCTAACACTTGTAACACAACCAGTTAACTTAACCAATATATATATGACTATATATATATATATATATATATATATAACACCAGGGGGCACTGCAGGATTTAACCGAACCAAGTAGGCCTCCATTTTAACCGCCCGGAGACAAAAACCCTATCCCGCAGTGCACACAGAGTAATCATCGAACTTCGATGTACTACACCGGAGGGGCCATCTCATGACGAGCCCCCCCACACACTCACCAACTACATAACTGCCACCTTCACTGACCAACCTAAACACCGCCAACCCACTTTCTTCCAGACGTCCATCTTGATTTCCTGAAATGATAACAAAAAACATTAAAACCTTCACAACAAAACTTAACTATAGGGAGGGTGGGTGGGAAAACTGCCTCCTCCTGTGGATTCCAGCCGACGAATGTTCCCGCTCGGCCACGCCCCCTTTTTCTAATGCCGCTCCCCCCGCTTCCTATTTTCTGCCCCTGTTAACCACTCCCTGCTACATTCCTTTTGGTGTGTCACTAGACACACAGTCATGTCCGGCCCTCCCTATACTCCTTTCACTCATTCCGTCCGGCCCTCTCTTGACTCGTGTAGCCTAGTAAAGACCACCCACTTGTTGTGACCCCTTTATTCCAAAACCCCCTTTTTGTTACTCCCCTTAAATAATGGACCACACCGTACTTCTTGTGGAGTAAATGGCCACAACAGCCTTTATTAAACTTAACTCCAATTTTCCAAAATATATAAATAACCATATAAAACCGTATAAATAACCATATAAAAATAAACATAAATAACCATACACATTTTAGTGTAAACATAAATAACCATCGGTTATACCCTCTTATGTTGGTCAGTGACGGGGCTAACACTTGTAACACAACCAGTTAACTTAACCAATATATATATGACTATATATATATATATAACACCAGGGGGCACTGCAGGATTTAACCGAACCAAGTAGGCCTCCATTTTAACCGCCCGGAGACAAAAACCCTATCCCGCAGTGCACACAGAGTAATCATCGAACTTCGATGTACTACACCGGAGGGGCCATCTCATGACGAGCCCCCCACACACTCACCAACTACATAACTGCCACCGTCACTGACCAACCTAAACACCGCCACAGACTGAAAGGGTGACCCCTTACCCTTGAAGGCACCTCCACACCCGCAGGGCCGTATGTATCCCCTCCTGTAGACCCAACGACCACAGGTCGATCCCGACATCCGTCAGGTGAACCCCATCCCTCCTCAAATAGAGGCCCACATTCTTCTCAAGTTCCCTGTGGCGAACCACTAAACCCCCTTGCCATGCCAGGAACCTCCCCACCACCTTATTTACCCGGATCCTCGCCTTGTTAAGGCGATACACTGATCTAGCCATCCTCCAGGACGTTCTAGCGACCATATCTGACCATACCAACAGCGTGTCTGGATACGTCTCGTGCAGGTAGGTCAGATCCCTCTTTATATCGGCAATAAGATCCCTTACTGTCCGCATTCCCAAATCGTTCCCGCCCGCGTGTATGACCAGGACCGCCGGTGGCCTGTCCAACCACGCGAAGCGTTCTATTTCGGGCACCACCCTATCCCATAACATTCCCGGCCTGCCCAGCCAACGTATGGTGGCCTCTCTCCTAGACACCCCCAACTGCCTCCCACCTGGTCTGGCATCCCCTCTCCGTGCTCCCCAACACACATATGAGTGCCCCAGGATCCAGACGAGGCGCGGAAGCCCTCCATCTGAAATGACAAACATAGTGTAAATGACCAGCACTATAACTTAACCACTAAGGCCACCATACTAACCATTGCAACTATAACAACACAGTATAAAAACTCCCCCTTTTTTTTATATCTATCCCCCTTATTCCTGAATCAACAGTGGCCTAACGTACGTCCGAAATCGCTTCGATTCCCACCTCCCCATTTTTTGCACATCCACCTCATCCAACCCACACCTGGCGGCTTCGGTGGCCGCCCCAATGCGGAAGGAGTGTGAGGCGTAGGCCGAACCTTCTAAACCCATACCATTTAAACATTTCTGCAGAACCGCCCCAAATTGGAATCGCGACAGGTATGATCCATCACTGTGCACCAACAACGGGCCCCCAACCTCCGGTCTCACCCCCATGAACTCCCCTATTGCCTTTACTGGGCATACCGCACAACCTTGTAACCTATGCAACGAAATCAGCACTCCCACTCCTTTTTGATCAGTTTTGGATTTTTTTAGATTCACCAACACCCTATCCCCCAAAACTTCCACGTCCCCCAACATTAAACCTCCCTCCTCTTTTTTTTGATGGGCTAACCAACTCCCCAATCCGAAATGCCCCGAAAAACGCCAAAGAAAAAGCCGCTGTAAATAATAACCCCTCGTACCCATCTTTGCACACCCCACTCAACTGCTCCCTTAAGGCCAAAACATTGGCAAAAGTAATCGGCCGCCTCTCGTCCCTTGTCCTGTTTGTTTTGCGATACCCTTTAACTGCCTGTTTTACCCAAAATTCTTTTGTCCAATCTACAATGCCTTGTAACTTGAACAAAAAGGCCAAACCTGCCAACCGCTTTTCAATGGCGGACACCGACCTGCCTTCCTCCATATTTCTGGACACGTAATACAGCACTAACAGCCTAAATTGTGACACATCTTGCCCCACGCCCGATTCCAGCAGCAACTCACCCCACTCCTTCCAGACTTTCTGGTATGCCATCCAGGACGACCTACTTACCGACCTCTGGATCCATCCCGCTGCTACCCTAGTGCCAAATCCCAGATCCAGGCCGGGCAAGGAACGCCCTCCTGCTGAGCCTCCGGTGCCAGAGTCCTGAATCTGTCCCACTGGAACCGAGACAAAGAATCAGCCAGCGTGTTCTCTACCCCCGGGATGTGTACCGCATAAAGAAAAATATTCAATTGCATGCAGCGCAACACTAGCTGACGCATCAGCCGGATGACAGGCTGTGAAGACGCCGACATACTATTGATTATTTGCACTACCCCCATATTATCACAATTCAATCTAAGCTTTAAATTTTAACAGGCCTTGCCCCACAGCTCCAATGCTACCACCACCGGAAACAACTCCAAAAGTGCTAAATTTTTTGTAAACCCTGCCTCCACCCAGGATCGTGGCCATGGCTCCGCACTCCAACACCCTTGAAAGTACGCTCCGTAACCTGTGGATCCTGCGGCATCGGTAACCAGCTCGACATCGAAATTGCTAACTGGCCCCGACATCCAAACCGACCTCCCATTAAATTCCTGCAAAAACCGATGCCACACCTCCAGATCATCCCTGTGCTCCCTCCGAAGCCTAATATAGTGTGTGGGACCTTTTACCCCTGCCGTGGACGATGACAATCGTCTACAAAAAATCCTCCCCATAGGAATGATCCTGCATGCAAAATTCAACTTTCCCAACAGGGATTGTAACGTGCGCAACTGCACTTTCTTGCACCCATGGATCTCCCTAATTTCCTTTTGTAAATCCCTCAACTTCTCTTCGGGTAACCTGCATTCCATAGCCATGGAATCGATCACTATCCCCAAAAAACTCAATTCTGTGCGCGGGCCCTCCGTCTTGTCAGGTGCTAACGGCACCCGAAAACTCTCCGCAATGTGCTGCAACGTGGACAACAGTATCGCACACACATTGGAAGCTGGAGGGCCCACGCAGAGGAAGTCATCCAAGTAATGGATGACGGAATCTATGCCTGTCACATCCCTAACTACCCATTCTAAAAACGAACTGAACGCCTCAAACATGGCGCACGATATGGAACACCCCATGGGCAAACAACGATCGACATAAAATTGGTCTCGCCAACAGCAACCCAGCAAATGAAAACTGTCTGGGTGCACCGGTAGTAGTCGAAACGCGGATTCCACATCCGACTTAGCCATCAGTGCCCCCCGGCCATATCGCCGTACCCATCGCACCGCAGCATCGAATGACGTATACGATACCGTGCATGCCTCTGGGTCAATAAAATCATTTACCGATCCCCCTTTTGGGAACGATAAATGATGTATTAAACGAAACTTGTTGGGTTCCTTTTTGGGAACCACCCCCAACGGTGACACCACCAAGTTCGTTAACGGCTTAGCCCCGTACGGCCCCGCCATCCTTCCCAACGCTACCTCCTTGGCTAATTTCTCCGACACAACCTCCGGGTGCAACAATGCTGACCTCAGATTCTTTGCCACCGGAGGAATCTCCGTCAATGTGCACGGAATCCTGAAACCTTCCCTGAACCCCGCACTGAGCAAACCTGCCGCCGCCCTGTCAGGATACCTATTTAGGAAAGGCTGCATTCTTACCCACATCACCGGCGTCGTCCCTCTTGTTGCCAGGCTCTCCGGCGCGCTTCCCTTTTTTGAAGCATCGTGCCAACGAGTGCCCCCCCCCCCCGCAACCTGAACACTCGTGCTTAAACTTGCACGTGTTTCCAAACTTGCAGGCTCCCTCGTTGAACTGCCAACATATTCCAAATTTCTTTCCGGCTGGGGATCCCGAGGAGTGGCTACCCCCAGCCCCCCCTTGAAATGTCTGTGCCGGCGTCTTTGCCGAAGCCATCAATCTCATCCATAAGCTAATGTCCTTATGGTCCCATCGCAGTGCTGGGCGAACCGCCCTGCGTTGTCTAAACTGCTCGTCATATCGCAGCCAAGCCGTCCCTCCATAGACCCTATACGCCTCCCCTATAGCGTCCATATAACAGAACAACGCCGAGCAGTGCTCGGGGTTCTTCTCCCCAATTACCCCAGCCAATATGGCGAACGCCTGCAGCCAGTTTGCAAACGTGCGTGGAATTAACCGATACCGCCTCTTCTCCTCATCAGCTTTTTTGGTGTCATCCGGTTTCACCCTGTCTAAATTGAATTTCTCCAATGGCAACAGGGAAAAAATCTCCACATACTCACCTTTCCAGATCTTTTCCCTCACTTCCTGTTTTAAATGGGCCCCCAGGGGGCCCTCGAAGCAAACGTATACTTCACATTTTGCCGCATCTGCCATCCGCACTATGTCGGCCCTTACCACTTGCTCATCCCCACCAGGGCCCTTAGGCCCTCCAGCAACTCCTGTACCTGACCCCCCGATGGAGACTCACTCCTAGCCCGCGGTTGGTCATGGCTTGCCACCAGCGGAGCCGGAGGCCCTACTTCACTCCCCCCCACTGGTACAATTCCCAACAAATTCTGTAAAGCAGTTGTAAAAGAGCTATTACTACTGGACTTACCGGGCCGTCTTGGCACCTCCACCGGGATTACCGGCCTGACCTCCACCGATGCTTGTGGGCGGCTGGGCACCTCCTCTTCTTCGGACAGCTCCCCTTCCGACCTGCTGAACTCCTCCTGCTGGGAGAAAGACGCTGTTCCCCTCGGGGAGGGACTCCTGGCCAATTCCCGGCTCCTTCCATTCACCACCCCCGATGTGGACGCACCCCCCGCCACCCCGTTCCCCTGAATCCCCGAGTCCTGGGCAGACAGGCCGGGCCCGGCACTGCTCCTGCCCACTGTCCTTCTCACTTCTCCTCCTGGTGGCGTCCGCCTACCCTCTGCTGCGTTGGCCCTTCCAGCGGCCCGTTGTGCTGTGGCAGCGGACATGTGTACCCTGCTGTCCTCCCCCCTCGGCTCGTGCAGAGCTGCTGAGGGTTTTGATGACGCACTCCTCCGGGGTGTATTACCCCCCATCCTGGCTGTAGTTGATGCTTGAGCTGACCGCCCCCCCCTCAACTCGTGCAGAGCTGCTGGGGAGGACGCCGCTGCGGAAGGGGCTGCTGTGTTTTCCCCCTGCCCCCTCCTGCGACCTCCTTTCTGTCCCTTGCCCCCCCGGGCTGTGCTGAAAAACTGGGGCTGGTGGATCCTGTGCAGGCCTTCCACGTGGGGCTGGTGATGTAGCTCCCTGTAATCCTGAGGCCCCGCCCCCCGCATTGCGCCCACGCCGTGTGCTCTTCCTGGGGCCTAATGGGGTCTCCATCTGGGCCCTTTTTGCTGGTGGTGTTGATTGATCCCCCCTGGGGCTTCTGGCTAGTCTGGATGGGCCTGCCACCCCCCGGAGAGTACCTTTCTGGTGCCCTGGCCACCCGGCCTCGTGGTCGATCCGATCGTCCATCCGGTCGTTCGTTCCGGTCTCCTCCGTCCCGCGCTGACACGCTGGCTAAAATTGTGGCTACCTGTTCCTGCAGCCACTCCGCTCCGTTCGCCGCCGCCGCGGCCCTCAGCCTCTCCACGAGGTCGCGGTCCGCCATTTTGTGAGTTGTGCAGAGGAGCAGTGGAAAAAACTGCCTCCTCCTGTGGATTCCAGCCCCCTTTTTCTAATGCCGCTCCCCCCGCTTCCTATTGGCTGCCCCTGTTAACCACTCCCTGCTACATTCCTTTTGGTGTGTCACTAGACACACAGTCATGTCCGGCCCTCCCTATACTCCTTTCACTCATTCCGTCCGGCCCTCTCTAGAATGGCTGTCCAGAATTGCAATACTGGCAGATACTTATCCATCATGCTATACCACCAGGGAGGCATACGACTCCAAACATACATCCAATTTCATTAACCACTTCAGTCCAGGACCATTTGGCTGGCCAAAGACCAGAGCACTTTTTGCGATTCGGCACTGCATTGCTTTAACTGACAATTGCGCGTCGTGCAACGTGGCTCCCAAACAAAATTGACGTTCTTTTTTTCCCTACAAATAGAGCTTTCTTTTGGTGGTATTTGATCACCTCTGCGGTTTTTATTTTTTGCGCTATAAACAAAAAAAGAGCGACAATTTTGAAAATAACGCCATTATATTTTACTTTTTGCTATAATAAATATCCCCCAAAAATATATAAAAAACATATTTTTTTCTTCAGTTTAGGCTGATACGTATTCCTCTACATACTTTTGTTAAAAAAAAAATCGCAATAAGCGTTTATTGATTGGTTAAAAGTTATAGCATCTACAAATTAGGGGATAGTTTTATGGCATTTTTATGTCACGACACTGATCACCGCTCCCGATCACAGGGAACTGTGATCCGTGTCCTGTCACTAGGAAGAATGGGGAAATGCTTGTTTACATCAGCATTTCACCAGTTCCTCCTCTCCGTGAGACAATCGCGGGTATCGGCGCGAACATCGAGTCTGTGGAACCCGCAATCATACTCACAGAGCTCGTGGCGCATGCACGCCCACAATGCTGCGTCTTAAAGGGCAACATACAAGTACGTTAATATGCCTGTACGTGCCATTCTGCCGATGTATATCGGCGTGAGCCGGTTGGCAAGTGGTTAAAGAGGAAGTAAAGCCTTCTCCAAAAAAAACAAAAAACGGAACATGCAAGGCAAAGGCATAATGAGCTAGTATGCATAGCATACTAGCTCATTATGAATGACTTACCTGAGAACGAAGCCCCCGAAGCGACCCTCATCCACGATCTTCTGCGCCGCCATCAAGCCCGGAGTGACTTCCGGGTCTAGCTGCTCCAACGCTGTCATTCGCTGGAGCGGCGATGACGTCACTCCCACGCATGCGCGCGAAAGCGGCATATCGCCGTGATCTCGGCATGCGCCATAGACAGCGATGCCTGTTTTTTTCTAAATATCTCCTAAACCATGTAGGTTTAGGAGATATTTATTGGACCTACAGGTAAGCCTTAATCTAGGCTTCCCTGTAGATCAAAGTGGTTTGTAAGGGTTTACAACCACTTTAAGAACTACCTTCAGCATAAAGAAAGGAGTCCTGGAAGTGATAGATTAGTCTCCACAGGGCCCTGATCTCTACATCATCGAGTCTGTCTGGTATTACATGAAGAGACAGAAGGATTTGAGGCAGCCTACATCCACAGAAGATCTGTAGTTCTCCAAGATGTTTAGAACAACTTACCTGCCAAGGTCCTTCAAAAACTGTGTGCAAGTGTACCTAGAAGAATTGTAGAACTGATGCTGTTTTGAAGGCAAAGGGTGGTCACAACAAATATTGATTTGATCTGGATTTTGCATCTGTTCATTTACTTTGCATTTTGTTAATTGATTAAAATAAACTATTAACACTTCTATTTCTGAAAGCATTCTAAATTTACAGGTTTTTTTTGTCACACCTGCTTAAAACTTTTGCACAGTAGCGTATATGTAAAAAATGTGCCAACACCAAAAGCTAGACACCATAGCTCCCACCTACCCCTTATTTCTCAGGGCCAGGATGGGGGCAGAAGGGTAATGTGCCCTGGGTGCTGTGTTGAGGGGGGGGGGGGGGCGTGCTGGTGAGTTGGCTGCTTATCCTGTTCCTCACTGATGGGAGTGACTGAAGAGTCACTCCTGTCATAGGGAGCAGCAGCCAATAGCTACTGCTGGAGATCAGATTCTGCTTTCTCCTTCCTCCAGTCTGCAGGGGGTGGAAGAAAGCTGACACTGAGAACTCACGTCAGTCTCAGCACAGCACTGCTAAGGATTGAGAGCAGAATGCCCTTCTTTCTTTCTCCCCTTGTCATGTGATGTGTCACATGACCAAAGAGGGGAAGAAGAAGCTATGTGTGGGCACAGTGTTATTTGTGATTACAAAGAGGGTGGAAAACAACTAAGCCCTAGACCTCCCTTCTCCTCCTCAGACCCCCTCATGCCACGTACAAATGGTCGGAATTCTCGTCGGAAAAAGCTCTGATGGTTTTCCCGTCGGAATTCCGACGGAATTTCGCTCAAACTGTCTTGCCTACACACGGTCATACCAAATTCCGACGGTCAATAACACCGGGGCATACAACACGTTCGATGGCACTATAAAAGGGAAGTTTAATGCTTCCGAGCATGCGTCGAATTGTTTCCGAGCATGCGTCAGAATTTTGCGTGTTGGAATTGCATACACACGATCGGAAAAATTAAGAACAGGTTCTCAATCCAAAGTCCGTCGGAAATTCCGACAGAAAAAGACCGATGGGCATAAACGCGGTCGGAAAATCCGATGAAAAGCTTCCATCAGACTGTTTCCATCGGCAATTCCGACCGTGAGTATGCGGAATCAGTCTTCTGTCAGTAACCATGAATCAGACTGAGACAGAAATACAGTTAAATCACACTTGTTTAATAATAATAAAAAAAGGTAAACAGAGTAAAGGTAGGCAAAACATAGCCAGAGTTCAGGAACTGGAACGGATAGTCAGACAAGCCAAAACGTCAGGGAGCCAGAGATGAGCGTAGTAGAACAGCAAGCAGGATCTTGAGCCAGAAGGAATGTCAGCCAAGCAAGTCTTTAACAGGAACACAGGAGAGCGTCTCTAGAGATGTGACCAAGGCAAAGGCAGAGATCATCTGGGCTGGACGGCTTAAGTACGCAGGACTGACAAGCAGGATATTATCAACAGATGAATCACTGTGGAGAGATAGGAGCTGGCAATTAGCGGCCAACTTTGAGAAGGAACCTTTTCCATTTCTTAGACTGGGTTCAAATTTGTGCATTTCAGGAATTTTCACAAAATTGCCTGCGTTCCCCCTACGCACAACACACAGCCTTTTTGCAGATGCATGATGTGATTGTAATTCTTAATAGCACCTCCATGCACCACTGTCCTGTGGCAAAACGTATTGTAAAACAAAGTACCATGCATTTTAATGCAGTGCGATTGTCAAAAAGGTTATGCACTTCTTGCACTGGTTCTCTTTTGAGAGCAAATCGCTCTATTCCTCATGCAACTTCAGTTGTCCCTCTTTTTGGTCTGATGTGTTTATCTCTATACAAAATGTACTGTTTTATTACCAAAAGTGTTATGAACTTTTTATCCAGCCTCAATATTACTGCGTTGTTATTTTGAAAAGACAATATTAGGCAATATTCAAATGTTGCGTAGCGGTAACGTAGGTTTCCACTCTGGATTTTAAAAGCGCAATTCACACTCGAATGTCACACATAGGGCAGCCCATTCACTTGAATGGGTTGCCCTATGCGTGTTTGTCTTTCCTAATAAGCTCAGGGACCAAATTTTGGCCCTAAGCCAGGTGCATTTTTAGACGTGCATTTTGTCACAGCAAAATCGCATTGCGGTTGGGTTGCCATGCAGGATGATGCATGTTGGATGTTTTGCTGCAGTTGTGAACGAAGCCTGTAGGAAAAATAGAGGTCAAAAAAGCACTTGTGTGCTTTAGCCAATCGTTTTCTGCATATTCGATTTTGTGGTGGCCATGGCTTAACTTACACCCTTGGGCTAAAAAGTGTCCCTCTTTATCATTTCAGAAAGTTGGGAGGTATATGTAGACACTATGGAAAAGAAAATAGTGGAATCTGAAGGAAGCATACATAGAATCTGAATGGAGTGAAAGTCCCTGTCCCTTAAGAATTTACCTGAAACGTGGTCATCCATGTAAGTGGTCAGCCATCTGTGAAGATGTTGAGCATCAAGTGGTCAACTGCAAGTTGGCCTTAGTTGGCACAATCTTCTGGCAGCTCTCTGTATGCTGCCTCATTACTGATTTCCTCTTGTGTGCAACAACATTCTTTTAATGCATCTGGGCTCCCTCTTCACCTAGGAAGTGCCAGGTCTAGGCATGTGCCCTTAGTTTACCCTCTTTTTCTAGAAGAAACTTGCTTCCTTCTCAAGTCAAGTATTGTTTATTACGTTGTGGGTGCAGCCATCACCAGTTAAAACCAGGTACATCCAGAGTATATACCTTAGTGAAATCTTCTGCTGGTGACTCTCAATATCCTTTGTTATTCTAATCGTTTGCACAGATCCTGAGCTGTAATTTAGGATCTTTACATGGAGGTAAAATAAATCAGAGTAGTGTAACATAATATCGAAATATATGTAAGCATGATTTCTAAATGTCCTCCTAAAACTAGAAACTGAGAAATGAATGACAATTATAATAGGTGTTATACTAAATGCAAACATTAGAGTTTAGTAGTAATCACACCACACCAGTCTACATTATAGCTCATATTTCTAGTTAATATCCAGAAGCCTGAAATAAATACTAAAATGATGTCATAAGTACTATGTCATAATTACTTTGTAATAGTACTTTATTGCTGTAATGTCTCCAATCTTATCCAATTTTGTCTCATTTATATTGTATTAAGGTGTTTGTGGAATTTTAAGAAATATGCATATGTAAACCCAATCACTAAAATCTTTTAAGCCCAGTTCCAGTGATTTATTTTTTATTTTTTAAATAGTCTTACAGGGGTTAAAAAAGTGAAGCTTTTATTGGCATGCTGAACTCCTCGTAAGCATTGCCCCTCAGACTCCTCCCACTACTTTTGTCTCCCATCAGTCCCTTTCCTTGTTGAGTAATGGCCTGGCCAGCATCTTCTAACGCACTTCCAATGAATCCAAGGACCTGCTCCTTAGAGATGCAATAATGTTTGTCCTGACCTCCCAGGAGTATACTGTAAAGAGTGTCACCACATCATTACATCAGACATCCCAAGTCTCCAGCGAGGTGCGGGAGCCTCACGCCGCACAAGAAGAACGGCCGCGGCCACAGTCATAGAGGAATACATGCCGATGAAACTAATTCCACTTCCTACTTTCTCTTCCTACTTCCCTCTGTGTCTGATCAGCGCTCTCTCATTGGGACTCACTCCTACTGAGTACACCCCTGAGGCTCACATTTTGATTGGGTGGGACTCGAGGAAGGGGTGTGGCTGGCCTTGAAGGTGGTCACACCCAGCCCACCTTCTCTGGTGCAGGAAAGAGCAACACGGAGAGAGGTAGGTGTGCTGTGGCAGCCACTTTCTCTGACTGTACTAAGAACACATCTTATACCATAGATTACATCGCAGTACAGGTCATATACCCTGACAACAGTAGACTGTTCTATGTCATAAGGAAAGAGGGGAGCTACATGGATGAATAAGATGGTGAAAAGGATTGTGGGGATGAGGATGATGGGTGATTATGGAGAGAGGGAAGGATAGAGGCTGCTTGAGGCATGAGGATGAAGATGGATCATGTGGTGATAGAGTAAATAGAGGAAAGAGCACATAGAGAATACAAGGATGAGGATGATGGGTTACAAAGCAGGGAGGGATGGGCATGATTATGGAGAGTGAAGTTGGGGATGAAGATGGTTATGGAGAAAGATGAGACTGATGGAGTTACAACTGTGGAGGGAGATGAGGAACATTCTGGAGAGGGATGAGGATGATAAGGACGATTATATTATAAGAGGAATGAGGAAGATCAATAAGGATGACTATGGAGATTGAAGTGGATGATGAGGTTACAATGTGGAGAGGAATGAGGATGACTGTGGAGAGGGACAAGGATGATGATTATGGAGGGGGTATTGGGGTTGAGGATGATGAGGTCACACTGTGGGGAGGAATGAGGACAGATATTTATTAAGAATTCAGGGATGAGGAAGACTTGGATACAGTGTGAAATAGAATGAGGATGATACTGGAGATGGAAGTTAGGCATGAAGATGGTCGTGGTGGTTAGTTTTCTATTAATATCTCTCAGAAGAAGTAAACCTCTGTATACTGATTCCACGGCGTGGAGCTCCACCTCCCTGAAATAAGTTTGCCACCTCCCTGAAATTCGTTTTTGGAGGTTGGGGTGTCTGTTACATGGTGCTGTTCTCTGCGGCATTCAGGACTCATTCACAGCCACACCCACTAACATTGCCAAAGGGGCACACATTATATTCAGTGAATGTAACGCTACAGAAAGCTTTTGGAGGCTGTTTGGAAAAGGATGTGGTTAAAGACTCCAGGCATGCTACAAGAGTTCATCAGAGAAAACTTATATCCTGCAGGACATGGTCAGAGGTTGTGAAAATGTTATAAAATTTATTGGAGACTAGGCACATGGTACAAGAGACTGCCATAGACTGGAGACACATTACTTGAGACTGATAGTGATTACTACACATTTTACATTAAGGCTCCATTAAGGCTCCAGCATTCACACTTGTGCGGCTTGTATGTGACTTTGGACATCAAAGTCACATGACAAATCGCAGCCCATTCTTTTCAATGGCACCTGTTCAAGTCATACCAACTTTGAAAAGGTGCCTGCCTGCACTACATTGGTGCAACTTTTGAAGCGACTTTGATCCAGAGAATGTAAATGTTATATCCTTGCTTTGTGCACTGGTCCAAATCATTTGGTGTAGGGGGGGATTATGGTGTGGGGTTGTTTTTCAGGGGTTGGTGAAAGGAACACTTAATGGGTCAGCATACCTAGACATTTTGGACAATTTCATTCTTCCCTTCCTGTTCTAACATGACTGCACCAGTTCACAAAGCAAGGTCTATAAAGACACGGATGAGGAGGAACTTGACTGCCCTGCAGAGAGGCCTGATCTCAACTCGATAGAATACCTTTGAGATGAATTAGATCAGAGACTGCAAGCCAGGTTTTCTCGTCCAACATCAGTGCCTTGTGGACAGCCTTCTCAGAAGAGTTGATTATAGCTGCAAAGGGTGAGCCAACTCAATATTGAACCCTACGGACTAAGTCTGGGATGCCATTAAAGTTCATGTGCGTGTAAAGGCAGGTGTCCTAATACTTTCGACAATATAGTGCATATTGTTCATGGAAGGGTGGCATCTAAAACATTTTTGAATAACAGCCCTTTTAACAAAGCACTACAAGGTGTGTGCCAGGAACTTTATTTGGAAGTAAATTATTCACTGTGTACCACACATGATATCATAAATCTGTGAAAATGGTTAAACTTTAACAGCATTTAGATCAGTTAGTTAGTAATCTTTTAGTCCAAAATTTGAAAACTGGACAAAAATATGCACTTAATTGTTATGCTAGCTTTTCATGTGAAAAGAAAATGAGGTTACTTTAAGTTACTATGAGAAGTAATGCATAATATGTATAGTAGGTTATTTAAAAAAGGGGGGGGGGGGGGGGGCAAACGCTTCAATCAGCTGAAAGATCTCTCAGTTGAAAGATGACCTTTAGCAGCTATTTTTAACTTACTTGGATTAAGTAGATGGCATCATATCTAATTATCAAATTACTTTTTATGAGATTGGAGTGAATGATTTACATTTTGTACAATTACAATTTCTGAAAATCTGCACCCCCTTTGGGGTTGTTTGCAATACATTTGTAAACTCTTCTCCTAGGCAGCATAGTGAAGGTATCAAACAGTTACTATGAATAACCAAGACCTATATACTCATCTCTCTTGCTCTAAACCGTGGACCATGTCCATGCTTGCTCTGATCTGTGGACCAATGCCATGCTTGCTCTGATCTGTGGACCAATGCCATGCTTGCTCTGATCTGTGGACCAATGCCATGCTTGCTCTGATCTGTGGACCAATGCCATGCTTGCTCTAATCTGTGGACCATGTTAATGCTTGCTCTGATCTGTGGACCATGTCCATGCTTGCTCTGATCTGTGGACCAATGCCATTCTTGCTTTGATCTGTGAACCAATGCCATGTTTGCTTGGCCCTGAAAAAAAGGATATAGCCAAGAGCAGTAGGCAAATTTGTCTGCAGATTATGTGAAGCACAGTAAAATCCACTGCATTTTTTATATGAATCACAATATGACATTTCTATGTTTGCTTCAGTTTTCCTGCAGTAGATCACTGTTAAAGAAGAACTCCAGCTTTTCCTCCCCAAAACAACAGGTGCATGTAAATTAAATCACCACCCCACTGTCAGCTTGTGGTAACTCACCTCCTTTAGCTGTATAGAGCAGGTTTCTGTGTCTGTGATGTCACACCTCCTCCTGGCTGAATTTCAAAGTTCTCTGACTTCCTGCTTTATTCCTTTTTCAGTCCTGATACTACATGTCCCATGATTCTTTGAGCCTCTTTAGCCTCAGGGCAGGCTGTTTCATCAGATTAGGTGACCTGTCAGAATTTGTAACGCCGGAATTAAGTCCAAAAGTTTTTTTCGACGGAATTCAGCTCAAGTTGTCTTGCATACACATGGTCCCACCAAATTCCGACGGTCAATAACGCGGCGACGTACAACACGTACGACGGCACTATAAAAATGAAGTTCAATGCTTCCGAGCATGCGTCGAATTGTTTCCGAGCATGCGTCGGAATTTTGCGCGTCGGAATTGCATACACACGATCGGAATTTCCGATAGAAACCTTTTCCGTCTGAAAAAATGAGAACACGCTCTTGATTTTTTGCTGTCGGAAATTCGGCCAGCAAAACTCTGATGGAGCCTACACACTGTCGCATTTTCCGATGAAAAGCTCTCATCTGTCTTTTTCTGGCCGGAATTCCGATCGTGTGTACGCGGCATAAGGATACAGTGAGAAGGCGGCAAGTGGACATCTTGTTACACCCACCAGATTCATGCATTTCACAGTTATTTTTAACAGTAAACAGATCCTTTATGGTGAAATGCAGTGTTTAGAAATCCGACAGACTGTTTAGAAGTTGAATTTTAAAAGCAGCGGCAAGCCTGCTGATAAAACAGGTTTGCTAATCTGACAGACTGACGCTGCTTTTATACTTTAACATGTAAACAGTCCAACAAATTTCTAAATACTGTACTGTATTTCACCGTATAAGCTCTGTTTACTGTTAAAAATAAGTGTGAAATGCAAGACTCCGGTGGGTATAACAAGATGTCCGCTTCCCGCCTACTCACTGTATCTTTACTGTGGAGGAGCACGGGGTGTAGCAAGATGGCGGCAACAGAAAGTCACTTCTGTTGTAAATTCTGATGGGTCGCCGAATCTGACGAAACAATATTTCTGAGCCATCATGTTGGGGGTGTAAATGTGTCATATCAAAGGATCTTGGCTGTTGGGGGGGGTGATAATAATGTGACTAAACAGCATATTTTACCACTTCCAAACCACAAGTGTAAACAAGGCCCTAGATGTTAATGTAGGTCTTTGACTTTGTTCATATGGGTGTACTTAGGAGTACACCTGTGTGAGGGTGAGGTTTCCTCCCACAGGATACACAATTGTTCAGTGTATCCATGTGCAGGCAGTCCTATTCGTGTCAATAGACGGATGGACACAGCAGCAGCTCCAAATCTGGCAACCTTGTTGGTGCAGGTGCATGTCCCTGAGCTCATGTACTGTCTGTATTTGGGGACACACACCTGCACACTATCAATGGGCTGTCGGATCAAGCCCGACAGGATGCCGTCACACTGCCAACCATATGCAGCAAGGCATTTTCCGACAGGCAGCTGCACATACACACGCTGCCTATGATTGGCGGTGTGGAGTGTCGGCTTCTTGGTGGGCTCAATCCGAACACGCCCAAGCCCATCGCTACTGCACACACCTGCGCCCACACAGATGTTACCTTGGGAGCAGAGGCTGTGTCCGTGCAGTCACAATTTATACGAATGGGACTGCCTGCATGCACCTGCAAAGAATACCTGTGCATCCTGAAAAACACGGCCCTCACACGGTGTGGACCTAATTATGTCCACGTGAAAAAGGCCTTTCTGCCTGCTCTGGAATACCTATTATACATTCATAGGCCAAAGCTGGCAACTTCATGCCTCCAATTTATTTTGTCTCTCTTTTGTATAAGTTAATGATGAGTTTGATAAATGTACTACATTAGCATATTACAAAGTAAATGCATTATTAGGACATTGGCTTCAACAACTCTAATCTACTTGACCTTGAGCATAGTCTAAGGCGGTGGTAGGGTAGAGAGTAAGATATACTGGAGTCTTGAGGAGCCAGAGTAGGGTCTTGTTGAGCAGATGATGCACCCAAAGTGGATGTAAGACTAGTAAGGAAGTATCTTGGATCAGTTCCGCCTTCAAAAATTTGCATATTAATGGTTTATTACATTTGTTGCTCTTTTTAATTTATAAAGTAATGATTCCCATGTTTTTTTCATATTATAGGGGTCACATTCTGTGGTAAAATAATAGAAAATGGAATTGTGCCAGTCTTTTTTTTCCCTTTTAATCATTCCCTTTTTTAGGAAATAGTAAATTAATCTTCACCTTAAAAAAGGTTCCAAGAGACTTTTTTTTTTGAACATTGCAAGCCAGTCATTAGGAGGTAAAAAAAGGAGTGAAATAATTCAAAGGAAGGAGGCTGCCACCTTGTGGGCTAACCAAAGGAATATTGTTGTGCAGCCATAAATGAAAAAGGCGATTTGCTTATCTATCGAACATAAAAGTAATGTATTATATTTACCCAAGTAAGGAAATATAACAAGCTCCAGTAGGTTAACTAAAGAAAAGTTTTTTTTATAATTGTGTGTCTGTGTGTATTGTGTGTCTGATTTCAGGTGACGTTTTATTAACCAGCATACTCTTATACCGATAACTGTGTCTATAATTTTACACCCCTTGAAAAAAATAAATAAAAAGGCATCAGTGATTGAAGCCAATCATTTGATAAATGCTTTATCAACTTTTAATGAGGGATACCAACTGTTAAAATGGTACATAAATTTGAACTGTGACTACATTTTTGTATATGAAAGCATTCATTCCTAACAAAATCATGCCTTTGATAACTTTGTAGTAATTAACCCAAGTGTCTCTATTGATAATTATTAAAGTGGTATTATACCCAAAACCCAAAATTGAATTAACCACTTCAATACTGGGCACATACACACCCTTCCTGCCCAGACCAATTTTCATCTTTCAGCGCTCTCACACTTTGAATGCCAATTACTCAGTCATGCAACACTGTACCCAAACAAAATTTTTATAATTTTTTTCATACAAATAGAGCTTTATTTTGGTGGTATTTTATCACCACTGGGTTTTTTATTTTTTGCGACATAAGTGTAAAAAGAGCAAAAATTTAGAAAAAAAAAAAAACCCTTTTTTTTAGTTTCTATAATAAAATTTTGCAAATAAGTCATTTTTGTTCATAGATTTGGGCCAAAAGTTATACTGCTACATATCTTTGGTAAAAATAACCCAAATGAGTGGATATTATTTAGTCTCTGTGAAAGTTATAGACTCTACAATCTATGGTGCAAATCATTGAAAATTGATCACACCTGATGTACTGACTGCCGATCTAATTTCTTGAGGCCCTGAAATGTCAGGCAAGTACAAATACCCCCCAAATGACCTATTTTTGAAAAGTAGACAGTCAAATGTATTTAGTAAGAGGCATGGTCAGTTTTTTGAAGTTGTAATTTTTTTCCAACAATTCTTGGGAAAATTAAGAATTTTTTTTTTCTTTTTATAAAATTGTCATAATAACAAGTTATTTCTCACACACAGCATATGCATACTTTCAATTGCACCCCAAAATACATTCTGCTACTCCTCCCGAGTATAGCGATACCACATGTGTGTGACTTTTACACAGCCTGGCCACATACAGAGGCCCAACATGCAGGGAGTACCATCAGGGGTTCTAGGAGCATAAATTACACCTCTAATTTCCTATTACATTTTTGAAGGCCCGGGAGCACCAGGACAATGGAATTACCCACAAAATTACCCCATTTTGGAAAACAAACACCCCAACGTCTACTCTATGAAGCATTATGAGTCTTTTGAACGGTTCATTTTTTTACACAAGTCTTCAGAAAACGTGGAAAGAAAAAGAAAATCAATTATTTTTTTTTTTTACACAAAGTTGTCAATTTATAAGATATTTCTAACTCATAGCATGTATATAGCAAAAATTACACCCCAAAACACATTCTGCTACTCATCCTGAGTATGGCGATACCACATACAGAGGCCTAATTTTGAAGTAGTACCTTCAGGTGTGCTAGGAGCATAAATTACACATCTCTATTTATTCCTACCTATCACACTTTTGAGGGTCCTTGAGCACCAGGACAGTGGAATTATCCACAAAATGATCCCATTTTGGAAAGCAAACACCCCAACGTATATTCTATGATGCATCGGCTGCAGGCATGGGCTACAGCTCATCTAACTTGATGAGCTGCAGATAGGTACTCGGGTACTCTGATGGGCTGGTGACAGTTACTCGGTTACTCTAAAGGGGTGGCGACAGGTACTCGGTACTCTGATGGGCTGGTGACAGGTACTCAGGTACTCTGATGGGCTGGTGACAGGTACTTGGTTACTCTGATGGCCTGGTGACAGGTACTCGGGTACTCTGAAGGGCTGGTGACTGGTACTCGGGTACTCTGAAGGGCGGAGACAGGTACTCTGAAAGGCGGTGACAGGTACTCAGATGGGCTGTGACAGGTACTCAGATGGGATGTGACAGGTACTCAGATGGGATGTGACAGGTACTCAGATGGGCCATGACAGGTACTTAGATGGGCTGTGACATATACTCAGATGGGCTGTAAGAGGTACTCAGGTACTCAGATGGGCTGTGACAGGTGCTCAGGTACTCGGGTACTCAGATGAACTGTGACAGGTACTCAGGTACTTGGGTACTCAGATGAACTGTGACAGGTACTCAGATGGACTATAACAGGTACCTTTCGAGCACCTCCGGACACATTCCACACTGCCGTACTACGCCCCAGATAACATAACAAGTGCCCGGAACATCCCACATCCATGCACAGGTAGCAGTTACACTTGCGAATGCAGTGTTGCGGCCGGAAGTTACACTTACAAATGCATTGTTGCAACTTACGAACAACTTCGACTTACGAATAAACCTATTGTGTTCGTAACTCGGGAACTTCCTGTATATCATATTTTTCCCATAACCATTTGGGTAGAACACCACACGTTAAATTGTATATAATGTCTTATATGCATCTGCCCTGTGGGAACTGCCATTCGCTCATGTATATGTTATACATGTTTACTTCATGTGGTACGCCACGTGTATTGTTTGTTTTCATTATTCTTTCCTGTTCCCCACCCATCTCAGTTTTTGCAAGAACATTCGCTCTCAGGCTTGAGAGCTCAAATTGTTTTTGCAAACTCCAAGACGTAGTTTTTGTAGGCAGGGTGTCACGTACCTGGTGGAGACTGAGCTGTAGAGAGGGCTTCTCTTGCAACTCCTGTCTAGCACCCCTGGTAGAGATGACAGGGAGTGAAAGACAATGAGTGGCAAGAGGGCCGATGTAGCAGGTGGCTCAGGATGGGTCTTGGCAGGAACCCGATAGCTGCAGATCACCGGATGGGCACCGAGGACTGTAACTCCGTGTTGCTGGATCAGCAGGCAGAGTCGTGGTCGGAACATAAGCCAAGAGGTCATCAACAGCCGAGCAGAGCAGGTACCGGAACGTGAGACAGAATCAAAGACAGGATACCGGCCTGGGTTTGGTACACATTCGGGCAGCGCAGTACAGGAGCATGAAGCAGGAACGAGGTCAAACACAAGCCGAGGTCACAGGAAGGCTGGAACAGATCAGATACAGGTAACAGGTACTAGCTGAAAGGCCACTCAGCAAGGCTCATGTGTCAGTGTTCCGTTTAAATAAAATACTTGGCGCGCATCTGTGCGCACGCATTGGCGCGCATCTGTGCGCACGCATTGGCGCGCATCTGTGCGCGCGCATCAGCGCGCATTGGCGCGCATCTGTGCGCGCACATTGGTGCGCATCTGTGTGCGCTGTGGGAGAATTAGCTTGTGGGGATCTCCTTTTCTAAATGACAGTCAGCAAACAGGCAGTTTCTTAAAATTCTGGCGGATGCCAGGTTTATTTGCAAGAGGTTTGCAAAGTAAAAAAAAACAAACAAACAATAAATCAAATCCTTGCCATCCGGCACTAACTAAACAAACAGTCTCCTCTCTATACAGTGTGGGGCTGGTCCCCGTCACCCACAAAACATATACGGAAAAGCAAACCTTTTTTTCTCAGTCCAAAAGCCAGAGCTCTTCACACTCAGGTTCCTCCCTGAGTCTCAAAACCAGAGCCCTGCTGTGCTCTCTTCCTGGTTATTTAAAGTCCAGCTGACTGTGGACTTCAATGGACCAGAATTTCCGGACCGGAACCCAGCCCGCCACAGAGGCTGGAAAACCCGGGCCGGATTCTGGTTTAGTCCCTTACAATGTAATGAATGCGAGGTGAAATGTACCTATGATAGTGTATCTCACCTCGCATACCGCCACATCTGTGTGCGCGCATTGGCGCGCATCTGTGCCAATACACACTGGTGTGCCCGTGCTTGTGTGCAGGTGCACGTCTGTTAGCCAAACTTCCCTTACACAGGGGGAGGATGTAGCACCCTGATGTTTAGGCAGGGTTGCTATTAAATTTATCTGCCAAGTGATAGTTGCCTTGGCTAATTGATAGGAGGTCAATTGATTTCACCTTAATTCTGGATATGCTGCACTTCTCTCTTTTGTCACTAGATGGCCGGGTATTTAGTGGCATTGGATAAGACAAGGGCATTACAAGGACAGATTAGGAATGAATGGGGTGTCTCAGCCAATGGGCAGGGATTTTCTTGGGTCCCTTGGCCTGCTGGGAGAGCCTATTTATTTGGGTGAAGTCAGGTGATAAGGGTTTTGTGCCACCTGGACGGCTGTCTGGGTGGCTGTGTGTCGTATTGCCCCGGGCTGCTATGCCAAAAACCTAAGGCCTATCCCGGGGACCTCTGGCTGCTAGGCTATCTGAGTGCCTATTCAAAAGTAAGGCAGGGTTGGGACTGCGGGCTTGTAGTCCAACCAGAAGTAACGGTTCCGCCGACCAGGGAACCAGTCGTGGTCAGAGGTAGAGGGGAAGCTGTCGCCACAAAGGGACCATCCACCTTATTACCGGAGACCATTGTGAGTAAGCTGAGGCCAGTACCAGAGCAGACTTCTCACCAGCCGGGGACGGTGAAGAAGTGGGAAAGCAACAGCAAGCGCCAAGTCGGGGACCCAGCGGGACAACAGAGGTGACACTTGTGGAGTGCCAAGCCAGGGACCTAACGTGTCAGCAGGGGTGAAGCTTTAAGAATATCTGTAAGCACCAAGCCAGGGACCCAGCAGTGAAGCGGGGGTTCCGCTTGAGGAAGATACTGAGTGCTACAGTGAAAGAGCTCAGTGGATCTGAAGTCTAGTGAGAGAGACTGGGAGACATGTTGCCATATGAGACAGAGTCCTAAATGTACAGATGTGGTGTCTGGCTGGAGGCCTTCACTTGTATAGCTGTCTGCCTATAGAAGTCTTGGAGTCTGCCAATTAAAATTGCATCTACCTAAGGGTGACCTGGCCCTAATCCTCTCTCCCACAGTTCTGTTCAAGCGACAATAAATCTCTTTGCATTCAAAAAGTGTCTGGCACCCACCTGTTCATCTTGCATTACAACTATTATGCCTTTTAACCCACTCTACACTGAAGGATCAGCTCTCCTTAGCTCTGGAGGTCACGATTAGGCTGCAGGGGCCCCGGGACATTGCTACATACAGTATACCCGCTGTGTGGATGCTGGTCTTTTTTGTTTCTGTTCTTCTTTGCACAGACATCTCCCGTGCTGCCACCTATTCCATAAGGCCTGCTTCAATCAGTGGCTGCGTACTAATGTATAAGTGGGTCCCTGGCGCTACTATGAGTAATTAAGGTCAATTAATAAAATAATAAAAGTATTGATATGCAGCAAAAATGAACAGTGTTCACAAATACACCAAAAAGTCATAAAATAAGTAAAGAATTTTCGCGCAAATAATTAATTAGAAAATGGTTAAAAGATAGGTGCACTAGTGAATAAAGGCTATACTAGTAGTGTCACCAACGAAAGTACATGATCTGGAGGTAATGTATATAATAAAAAATAATAATAATAATAACTCTCGGATGCGACTAAATCACAGAGATCACAAATAAGTGCAAATAGTGGGGAAACACAGCAATAGTGACAAATATCTAAAATGGTGAATGCCCAGTGTTAGTAAACATATATATAGAAAATTGCATATATATCATAAAAAATATATAAAAGTGAATCGCATATGTGGCATAAAAAGGTGAATCGCATATGTAGTATAAAAAGGTGAATCGCATAAAAATACCATAAACAATAATAAGACAAAGTATCAAAAATGTATATAAAAAATAATATATAAAAAGTGTGTGGTGCACGTTGGTGTGCTAAACACTAAAAATAGATCCAAAGGGGGCGTGTATGTGTCACATAATGTACACAAGGGGTGTGTGTGAATATAAAATGTGAATTGTTCGTGGTAATTATAGTCCAATTATGCTCCAAATTTAAGTCGGATGTTGCCGAGCATATATTCTATATATTCATTTAGATTTTCCTTAACGGTCATCTACAGTTGGATTATCCTAGATCGGTCTCTCTAGTCTCTCACCTCAGGTAGTATTAAATATCGCCTTTCTGGGGTATTCTGTACCCCCCGAATATCGATATCCAGAACTCTACTGTGCCTCAGGGATCTTGAGTGTCATGTTTTACACTCAAGATCCCTGAGGCACAGTAGAGTTCTGGATATCGATATTCGGGGGGTACAGAATACCCCAGAAAGGCGATATTTAATACTACCTGTCGGGTCTGTGCAAGACTGAAAGGAAGGAGTTCAGCTTTACCCCCTTGTCTACCAAGATTCCGTCTCTCCCAGTTGAAGAGTACCTGTGATAAAAATGACAGACCTCTACATGCTTTCACCGATATATTGTTTCTTGTTGAAGTTCGCAAACAAATTTTCTCCAGCACTTTATACTCCTTTCCATCTCGGATTGGCTGTGGGAGACTGTCTACAAAATGAGTTATAAACCCATTTATTTTTCCTATATAATCTGTCCCATTCTCTTAAAACGAGAAAGACCGGACCGGATCATCATACACCATCCGTTGATCCTTACCCTAGCCTGCGGGAAGTCATACAGGACCTTTACCCAGCTGATCATTCTTTTTCCGACACCCATGGCCTCTAATGTGTTAATCATGTGCCCCCAGTCGTTCCTTTGAGTTAACATTATAAAGTGTTTCATAGTATGTTCTAAACTCATTGGCTATGTCTTTGGAAGAGTTGAGCATTTGGCCTGTTGAATTTTGAATTTTCTCTATATAGTTAATTTCTCGTTTCTTTTTTAATATTCTTGCCAGATGCTTCCCTGACTTATTTCCCCAATGGTGTCTTTCTTCCGCTATTTTATAGAACCATTTCCTTGAGTCTTCTTCTAGAATGGTTTTAAGTTCCTCCCTTTTGTTTAGAAGTCTGTGAAACGTATCCTGGCTTTGTGTGCTTTCCTGCCTATGCTTTTGTTCGAGGCCATGGATCTCTTTCCTTAAACCCTCCATGTACCCTTTCCTCTCCCGCTTCTTCGCAGCGCCGATCGAGATAAGTATCCCCCGGATATAGGCTTTATGTGCCTCCCAAAGTGTACTCTCTGATATCTCTCCCGTGTCGTTGGTCAAGAAAAAGGATTCAATCTCCCCTCTTATAACTTTTTCCACTGCATCCTCTGATAGAAGACTGTCGTTCAGGTGCCATGTAAATGGGGGCCTTTGCACTCCGCGGAGCTTAATGACCATCGACACCGGAGCATGATCCGACAGGGTCGTTATCTCGATCTGCGTCGTCTCCAACAGCTCTAGGGCTCTATGTTCCACCAAAAAATAATCTAATCGTGAATGTGTACCGTGGACAGGTGAAAAAAAGGTGTAATCTTTGATACCTGGATGTTGTACTCTCCAGGCGTCAATCAACTGGTGCTGGTAAATTTTCGATTTTATTTTTTTGAGCTTCGCATGGCTCATATTCAGGGTACCTGAGGAACTATCCAGTTTAGGGTCCAGAACGAAGTTCAGGTCCCCAGCCAGGACAATCTCGCCCTCGCGGAATTTCGCTAGTCGACTCAAGACCCTATAAAGAAAATCAATAGGGTCTTTGTTTGGGGCATAGAGGTTCGCTAGGGTCATTATATGCTCTCCTATCTTACATTTCAGAAACAAAAACCTCCCATCAAAGTCCAACAACTTGAATTTTAGGTTTTTTGCAACCCCTATAGCCACCCCTTTAGCACCTCTTGTTGGAGAATCACTGCAAAACCATGTGGGGTATTCTGGTGAAGAAATCCTAATATTATTCTTATGTTGAAAATGTGTTTCCTGTAGGAAAATGATGTCTACATGATACTCGCTCATTTCTTTAAGAATTTAGAATCTTTTCTCTTGTGAGTTGATACCCTTTACGTTGTACGTTACAATCTTCACTGAACCTTCACCCATTTTTAAACCAAGCGCTTATGGCCCTAATGGGCCCTTTGGTCTTCCTCTTCATTTTGCGTTTTTGCGCGGCAGGGACCGCCACATTCCCCCTCCCTCCCCATTTTCCTATCCTAATCCCTCCCCGCTCTCCTCCCTCCCCCCCCCCCTCCATCCCCCCCCGCCCACCCTTCCCCCCTCCTTGGTCTTAGCCCGACCCTATGTATACCGCGGGGCATCCCGTTGGGGTCCCCTCTGTATACTGCCCATTCTAGGGGTGGGGCTCCGTGTCGGGCGGAGATCCACCTATTCTCCGCCCCTCTCCCTCTCCATTTGGAGGGAGAGGGGTGGAGTCGGCCAAGCCCTTGACCACCCCCTAGGTTGCCCGCCGCCCCTCACATTTTCTGCCCTCCCCTAGCCCTTTGTTAATTGCCTGTACAAAAAAAAAAAAAAACCCCTGTGAATCAATCGTTTAATATTTGAGAAAGGGTCCCTACCCCCCCCCCTCCCCCTCCCCCACCCCCTCCACCAACAACCAGCCTGTTTTCATTAGTCCATATTAATCAGGGGGACCAGGGATAATGGGTGGGGTAATCCCCAGTTCCTGACAGAAGTTTATCATCTCATCCATAAATTTCAGTCGTGATGTTCGGCCTTCTTTGGTAACGATCAGTGCTGCGGGGAATCCCCAGCTGTATTTAATATTTAGTGTCCTTAGTATTTCAAGAAGGGGTTTCAGACCGATCTAGGATAATCCAACTGTAGATGACCGTTAAGGAAAATCTAAATGAATATATAGAATATATGCTCGGCAACATCCGACTTAAATTTGGAGCATAATTGGACTATAATTACCACGAACAATTCACATTTTATATTCACACACACCCCTTGTGTACATTATGTGACACATACACGCCCCCTTTGGATCTATTTTTAGTGTTTAGCACACCAACGTGCACCACACACTTTTTATATATTATTTTTTATATACATTTTTGATACTTTGTCTTATTATTGTTTATGGTATTTTTATGCGATTCACCTTTTTATACTACATATGCGATTCACCTTTTTATGCCACATATGCGATTCACTTTTATATATTTTTTATGATATATATGCAATTTACTATATATGTTTACTAACACTGGGCATTCACCATTTTAGATATTTGTCACTATTGCTGTGTTTCCCCACTATTTGCACTTATTTGTGATCTCTGTGATTTAGTCGCATCCGAGAGTTATTATTATTATTATTTTTATTATATACATTACCTCCAGATCATGTACTTTCGTTGGTGACACTACTAGTATAGCCTTTATTCACTAGTGCACCTATCTTTTAACCATTTTCTAATTAATTATTTGCGCGAAAATTCTTTACTTATTTAGTGGCTGCGTACTAGCAGAAGGTATCCCCTGTGTAGGCATAATCTAAGAGCCGCTGAGAGTGCAGCCCTCAACACCTGAGCACCACATGAGAGCAGGCCAGCCTTGTATATACTTTTTTTAATATTATACTTTTAATATTTTTACTATTTTTTCTTTAATATTAGCTATGTTATGTGCTGGGGTGGGCCAACTCAAAATTGAACCCTACGCACTAAAGCCCCATACACAGGCGCGGATTATCCGAGTACCAGGTCCGTCGGATCCTGTCCGTCATACTTTGTCTGATGTTGGTGTTGCATACACACGGTCGGACAAAGTTGTCGGAAAATCCGATCATTCTGAACGTGGTGACGTTTGTTGCCTACGACGGGACTACGTAGAGGCTAGTAGCCAATAACTTTGGTCTTGTAATGTGATCTGAGCATGCGTAGCACTTTGTCCGTCGGACAACGCTACACACGATCGGATTTGGTGTGATCGGACCTTGTTGTCAAAAAATCTATCCAGCAGGAGATAGGACTTTGTCCGTCGGACAATCCGACGTACACTGTCCGAGGGTGCCTACACACGGTCTGATTTTTCGACAACATTGTCCGAAAGGACAGAATCCATGCGAAAATCCTACCGTGTGTATGGGGCTTAAGACTGGGATGCCATTAAAGTTCATGTGCGTGTAAAGGCAGGTGTCCCAATACTTTTGACAATATAGTGTAGTTTAATGCCTCCCATCAGGAAACCATGTCTCTACACCTCTTCCTGTATAGGATCAGTACAGTATTGTCATTCTTCAGTGCTCTTGATTGTGACACAAGGAACAGTTAACATACTGGGAATGAAGAAAAAAGCTCTAGGTCAGAATGCCCATTATTCATCAAAAAACTGTCAGTTACAATTCCTGTCCCACATCTCCTTTCAGATTATGGTGCCCTCCCTGACACTTCCAAGTGCTGCAGGGGAACAAAAAATTCAGGAGATCTATACAGTTTCCCCTGTAAATAACACGTCCATTCTGTTTTTAGTCTGGCAGCATATTGATAACCTTTTGCCATTTTAAAACAGTACAGATTTTTGGACAATGAAAGCTTAAGAATGCCAGGGGATGAAGTATGATTAGGTCCCTATGGGACCCCATTGGATACCGAAAAGTGTGCTATGTTCTATTCCTTTTCTTTGTTCACAGCTTGCTATAGGAGTTTACAAGAGCAGCAACAACTTACCATTGGGGTCTTTTTGGCTCCATTAAGATGCCTCTCCGCTCTTCCCGCTCAACCAGCACACCTGAAGAGGACCGGACTACGACCACGCCACGGTGTTTTGTTTAGTTGGAGTTAGTCATCCAGTCCAGTCTGGATAAACATCGTCATTAGATTTTCTGGAACTAGTTATTTGGTGGCATATGCGCCATTAAAGTAGTTGTGATCATACGTTAGCGACACTTTCTAATATAGTTATATCTATGCAGGCACCATACCTGCTTTTGCTTAGGTACAGAAATGACCTTTCTTACTCTTCTTACAAGGTTAAAAAGTTCTGTCATGTGACCATGCATCTCTTCTTTCTGATAGTGGAGGAGTAAGGTGACAGGACACTGTATAGACTCATTGTGTGCCTGTATTCCATAGTCTGCTCAGCCTGAAGAAAGATGCAGACTGTGCTTGAGCAGGGGGTGTGTGCCAGAGGCAGGCTGTGATTGGGAGGGTGTGTATGCCAGAGGCAGGATGTGATTGGTTGTTCCTGTACCTCTGAATGGCCAGCCAAAGGATGAACACTGACCACACTAATACAGATCAGCTTCTGTGTTTTGTGTAGTCAGTTTAGAACAATGAAATAAGGTGACTTGCAGAATCGACCAGGTATTTTAGATAGAAGAGGGACATGAAAAGGATAGAGTCTGTGATTTATAAAATATACATAAATGTACATGTATGCCCAACATTAGAAGTGGCTGAATGCAGGGCGGTATAATGGTGAAAAAAAAACACATATATGAACACGCACAAACAATTAAAAAAAATATATTTACGGTAACATACACTTTAAAGCTATATTAAGCCCTAAACCAGACATTTTTATATATTGAAGCTTACCAATCATTAGATGTGGTGGCTGCATTAGTTTTCTTTTTTGGGGCTTTTCTCCCTCTCGCCTGGTGATTCTACTTTTTGCCTGGTGATCTGACCAGTAACATACCTCCTGTGTTAGTGTGCCCCTGCTCTGGATGAATGAGAACAGGGGGCACAGCAGGTAGCAGCATTGTCAGTCGGGGGGAGCATTAGATGAACTAGTAGATTTAAATATACTAACAAATTGAAACGAAACTTCAGCTAACACTTTATAATCAGTTGCAGGAAACAGTTTCCCCCTGTTTGGATAAAGGTTTTACATGAATAAACAAAAGCTGATCATTGTTTCTACTTCTTTGTTTCCTTCATAGGTCTACACTGGAGTATCCTTTATAATGATATCCTTACCCATAGGTTTATGATATGAGGTACTACTAGACTAACAGAATGTTTGTTTAATCTTTTTAGTATAGGCCAGTGCTGACAGTGACCTGCCTCTATTCATAGCATACTTGTGTCTTTAGTTCCTCTCTATTCAATTGTATTTATGTTGCGCAGATCAAATACTGGTAGGATGTTTTGTACCTATGGATGCTTCCCTTTTGGACCGATATCTTTTGACTATTTTGGAAACTGCCTTTCTTGTTCAATAAAAATTTGTAAAAAAAAAAGCTGATCATTGTAAGCACCCCTGTCAGTGTTAAGTGGTTTGTATCATCCCTGTAATCTGATAAATATGGAAGTGAGATTGCTCTTTTGAAAACCAACAGATTTGCTGGCTGGTAGAGATGGGCTGAATGGGTCATTCCTGGTTGGTTTGCGGCAGAACTTTAGAACAAACGTTCGGAACCGAATAATGAACCCCATTGAAGTCTATGGGACCTGAACTGGAAATATCAAAAGTGCCCATTTTGAAGGGTTATATGCAAGTAATTGGGCATACAAAGGGCATGGGGGTCCAGGTACTGCCCTGGGGGACATGTATCAATGAAAAAAGTTTGTTAAAAAAGCATCATTTTTAAATGAGCAGTGATTTACTAATTCTTAAAGTGAAACCATCAAAATGAGAAATAACAATAAAAAATAAAAATTTCTTTAAATAAAGTGCCTGGAGGGTCCCCTTAGTCTGCCTGTAAAGTGGCATATCTGTACTGTGTATAGAACATGCTGCAGCAATAATGACATTTATAAAGCCAAATAAATGCCATTTTCCATTCAAGCTTTCTTTATTTTACAAACAACGGCTTGGGGAGCCAGTCTGTATGATGGGGCCACAATTTAGTGCACTCGGAACAAGATTAGAGATTTTTTGAATAAATTCTGGTGTCTCTTTCACAGACTTTGGATAGAAGTCACAGGTGCGGAAAAATTGGTCTTTGGGTGTTGCTGGTGCCTTCACACCGTAACCACCGTAACCCTATACAGGTACTCTTGATTAAAGCAAGAATTGGTGTTGCTGTCAAAAATTGCAATGATATGCACCTGCCAAACAGGTGTGAAAAAATTTGTCTTTGGGTGTCGGTGGTGCCTTTACACCATAACACCATAGAGGTACTCTTGAAAGCAAGAATTGGCCTTGCTGTCAAAAAGTGCAATGGTATGCACCTGTCAAACAGGTGTGGAAAAAATGGTCCTTGGGTGTTAATAGTGCCCATGAAATCTACACCAAAAAAATTCTTCCAGATGAAATCAACACCCACAAAGCTAAGCAGCCTAGACAGTCTTTCAGAGATTCCAGATCTAGAAAGCACTTAATCAGCGACATCTGCATCAGGGGCTTGATAGCTGCTGCTAATCCAGGACTGATTAATTTTGATAAATGTCAACCGGTCCACGGAATCTGTGGACAGACCTGCTCTCTTATCTGTCACAAAACCTCCGGCAGCACTGAATGCCTGTTTGGAAAGCACGCTGGATGCAGGGCAGCTCAGCAGCTCTATTGCATACTGGGCAAGTTCTGGCCAGTGGTCTATTCTCATGACCTAGTAACCCAGTGGATCATCAACTGGAAAGTTCTCTATATCTGTTTTCGCACCTAGATAATCTCCCACCATATGATGAAGACGCTGCCGATGGGATGTGAAAGCTGACAGCCCTGGGCGCCGAGGACTAAAACATTTTTGAAAGGCATCACTGAGGTGGCCCCTTCTCCACTGCTACTCTCTTGACCAACAGATGCCTCAAAATGACGCTTTCCACCAGACTGTAACCTACCAGAGTCAGGGAAGGTGTTAAATAAACTCCTCTTTAAGGTGTCCTCAAGAGATTTCATCTTCTGCTCCCTCTGCAGGGACCGAATGAGTTCTGAGACTTTCCCCTTGTAACGGTAGTCAAGGAGGGTTGCCAACCGATAGTGATCCTTCTCCATGGTCAAAAGATTACTTTTTCCAAAAAAAGAAAAAGAAAGAAGAATGGACTTTATAGGCACTTATTTGAATTTTTTTTACAAAGTTTATTGAAAACATATAAATGAACAAAATGCTAAATACATAATAAACAATCACGCCAATATTGACATAAACAATATTTGGGGCTATAAAATAGGTGAAAGATCCGAAAAGACTCCCCCTATGGGTGTTACAGTACCACACAGTAATTCGCTGAACGTGGGATTGGTGTATGTAGAGTTAGCACCATGTAGTTTTCCCACTGGAATGTGGACTGGCCCGGAGAGGGTTGGTCGTCGGTCCCACCAATTAAAAGAAGAAACTTGTGCTCGACATGTTTCGCGACTACTGGGTCGCTTCCTCAGGAGCTTTCGTTCTAGTTAGAGAAGACATTATATTACTTAATGCCACATTTGTACATGTGTAACACGTAAATACAAAGGTTTTCATAGTCGTTTTTGTAAATGAAATAAAGCACACTTACTGATACAGTGCCCAAAACAGAGAATCCCTCCACTCACTCACGCTGACGGGCCCCAAAGTAGCTCCACGTGTACCCCCCTGGTGGAAAGGGGAGGGGATGCGGACACCGCTGGGCCACCAACAAGCAGCGTCACCACCTCTATTGGGTATGCTCACCAAAGTGAGACCCTAGAGGCCGGGCACTGCTGTGCAGGGGGGGGGGTTATGGGGACATAACCGGTAACTGATGGTAAAGAGAAAAAGAAATTATGTATGTATGTATATTGGTTAATGCATCATATATGCTGTTTAACTAGGAACTGGTATCATCGCTACATATACACCAATGTACTCACTGGGGTGGATGATGGTAAAGGGTATGGTTGACAGTTTAACGCTTTGATACAGTAGGGGACCAAGGCCGTGATGCTCAGATGAAAGGATCCACACTCTGGGGATGTATATAATGATTATATAGTACAACCGTATATTATTGGAATAATAGCATGTTATAAACAGTGGGCTGATATAGCCATAACAGAAGAACCCCAAAGGGAAAAAAAGATTTCTTTCATAAGTAGATGAAGAGAGACAGCAAAAGGGCTTAAAAATATACATATCCGGGTTGTTAATATAGATAGGTATATCTCCTATATATTGCAGGCATGTAAACTAAATGTTGAAGGAGACACTCTAGGAGAAAATCTACATTGAATGCTTAATAGTGAAGTTCCCTTAGTTGATCCCATACAAATCTGAGCAGCACAACGCCTACAGTACCATACCTTAGAAGGATTGCTGGTGTGTATGGAAGGTAATGCGACTGCCACACCAATGCTCAGCTGCTACTCCCCTAGGGCATCTGTGAGGAGAGACGGCCGTATGGCCGCTTTTATGTCCCGTTCGGGTGACGTCAGAGCACGTCCGACGTCTACCCGAACCAGCCTAGGCGTCATCCAAAAGCGCCGTGGATGCGTGCGCATCACCATATGCGTCGCGCTGAATCCCGGCGTGGATGACGTGACGGAAGACGTTGCTAGGCAACGTCGTCCTAGCCGCATATCGCCACAGCCGTCCACACCACAGTGTTCCCGATGGTATCGGGAGAGGGGTACGGCACGGAGCTGAGGCGCATGCGGCTTGGGAGGCTGCATAACCTTCCGCACTAATGGCAGCGAGGTGTCCGTCCTCGAGTGTACAGGTGGAGCCTAGGGGTCATCGCGCTTGGGTGGAAAAAGAGGGGTTGGGACACATGTCATGAAAATGCATCTGTACCCTGGAGGGGGGGAGACAAGGAAGGGCAATGCATCAGTGTGATACTTCATCTCAAATAAAACAAAGTGGTGCCACACATTCTCGAGTACTTTCGCAGGCTTTGAAGAATGAGGGAGCCCATGCACCACAAGTTTGCGGAGGCATGAGAAGCAGACTCCTCAGGGTCACTGAGGATTACAATATCTGGAACTGCCTCCTCCCAGCCACGTACTACTCCCAAGGGTTCTGGGGATGGAAAACCATCTGTTAAAGGTTGACATATGTCTTGTTCTGCTTCAATGGCTTCAAAGCTGCCAGAATCCTCATCCTCTTCCTCCCTCTCCTGTATTCTGTGGCATAGGACGAATGGTGTCTGCATAAAGCGGGCCTTGAGAGCAAAGGAAGTCCTCTACGTCCTCCCGCTGCTCTGCCTCAAGTGCCCTGTACATAATGCTAAGCAGAGTCTGCTCCAGCAGGGACACAACAGGCAGGGGCGAACTGACCATTCGGGCTTCCGAGGGCCCTGAGCCACTAGGGACTTCCCCCTTCTCCAATATGGCTTCTTTGACTTCAGAGCAGCAGATGCCGAGAGCTGGAGGACAGGAGAGGGAGGAGGGGACACAGCCTGCAGTGTGGGACGGACTGCAGTCTGATACAAGGTTATATATACTGCAGATATATACTGCGTTAAACGTACAGTAGAGCCCTGATATATACACTGCGTTAAACGTCCAGAAATGTACTAATTTGTACTGCGTTAAACGTGCAGTAATGCATGGAAATATATATTGCGTTAAACTTGCAGTAACACACTGATATATACTGTGTTAAACATCCAGTAATGCACGGATATATACTACGTTAAACGTGCAGTAATGCACTGATGTATACAGTATTAACCATACAGTATTGCACTGATATATACTGCGTTAAACATGCAGTAACACACAGATATATACTGTGTTAAACATGCAGTAACGCACAGATATATACCACGTTAAACGTACAGTAGAACACTGATATATACTGCGTTAAACGTCCAGTAACACACTTATATATACAGTACACTGCATTAAACGTCCAGTAATGCACGGATATATACTGAGTTAAATGTACAGGAACGCACTGATATATGCTGCGTTAAACGTGGCGTAATGCAAGCATATATACTGCATTAAACATGCAGTAACGCATCAGATATATACTGCATTAAATGTGCAGTAACGTACTGATATATACTGCAGGAAACCTGCCCTGACAAATTAAAATGACGCTAAAGTAAAAATGAATGGTCACACTACACTCACACTGCACTATCACTAGATTCACATTAAACTGATATACTACACTGACAACAGAAGCACAATAGCACACTATAGCACACTAACTCGCTAGTAGCACTGAACAGAGCCCTGTTCCATCTCTCTCCACGCCAATATCACACTACAAATGGCTGCTCTTGGGAGAATGTTTTTATAGTGTGGGGTGGGACAAAGAGCCATAAGCCATGATTGGATAGAGTCATCATTACTTTCTCCAATCATGGCTCTGACAGTGCTTTGTGCCCTGACTGGGCAAAGCCTTCATTGCTTCAGCCAATCAGGGCTTCCAATGCTCTGTGCAGCAGTGCAGTGCATTGTGATAATTCTGTGTGCCGAACAAATGGTTGAACGCCCCGATAATTCAGGTGTTTAATGAATGGGTGAACAGCCAATGTTCGGCCCAAACTCATGCTCAGGCTGAACCGTTCGCCCAACACTACTGGCTGGACCACCAAATGAAAATAGAATAAAGAAAGCCTAAAAAAAGAAAATAAACACAGTCATCACATCTAAGAATTCATAAGCTACAATATAATAAATGTTTGCTTTTGGGTTTAATAATGCTTTAAGGGGTTGCTCACACCAGATGCAGTCCAGTGCATTTTTATTCTGCATCAAAAATGCATGGGCAGTGTTTAGCATGGATTCCAATGGTCCTAGCTCACACCAGTATGGCGTGTTTCAATGTATTTAACAATAGTAGAACATGTTGCATCTTTTCTGTAGGGAACACATCTGGAATGTGACAAAACACCTCAAAAATGCACCAGAATGCACTCAATTGAGATAAAGAAAAAAGTGGGGAAAAAATGCACCAAACGCATCAAAAAAGTTCACGCAATGCATCCAGAACACCTAAATTGTGATGTGAACTGGCCCAAAGGCTATGCCTAGGATTTAAATTGGTTATTTTTGCTGCTGTTAAAATTAAGTTCAAAATTGTTATAAAATGTACACTATTACCACAGCGGCATAAGCATTGTAGTGAGGAGTGACAACAGCGAAGAGCTGCATTGCAGGGGGGAGAAGAGTGGCGGATGTGTAGAGCAGAGCACCACTATCATGCATCAAATTAACAGTGTCATGCAATGCTTTTATTTATTTTGGTGCATAAAATGCGAAATATGTATGCATATAGAAATTGGCACTTTTTTCTCTGTGCACTAATCTTTGTCAAAGTCATTTTACACCTGATGCCCATAAGTTCTGGTTCATTCGCCTCCCAGAGGTGCAAACAGGAATAAACTGTGACATCCATTACTGCTTTCTGCATCTAGGTGGCAGCAAAACACAAGCAAATGGACAAAACAGTTAAGCTATGACATGGTTAAAGCCTGCAAACTCAACTAATGATGATGACGCTATGATATATTTAGAAGCTGTTAGGTCTGTGGGAAAGCAAGTAAAAGGCTGGGGCAAAGAGCAGCAACATTTTAGAGAATGGAATGACCCTTGTTACACTGTTCTATAGATTTTTTTTCTATTTCTCAGAAAAAAATACATGAGTAAAATCAAAATGTTTGATGTGTACAGTACAGTGCACCCACAAAGATCTGTCACCATAAGGGTAGCATAGTAGAAGTGACACAGAGGCTATATACAGTAACTATATAGTGTAGGATTTTACCTTCGCAGGAAAATACAGAAGACAGAAATGAGTAGGGCCCTGACGCCCAATCTGCGAGCCTTAGGACACATGTGACCCTTTGATACTTAATGTTTGTTTCCAACATTTCTAGCATGTCTGCAATTTCTGACAGTGTTCTGTAGCATCCCTTTGGTGCCTTTTGGCATTATAAGCTGAAAACCACTGCTGTATAGTATCTGAGATAAGTACGGTATTTAACAGAATAGGAAATTGGCCAACTGATTAGACAGAAACAAACTGGTTATTAAATCTGCACAGACATGGACTCTTCACAGCAATGTCTCTTTGACTCAATCAGGGTAGCATGGCTGCATCGTATAGCTATAGTAGCAATTAAAGAGGTGCCCCCACAGTAGCTGGGCTTTCTGTATTGTTATTAGGCTCTAGCCTGGCTGCCACCATGCTTGTTCTGACAGTGGAGGGCCTCTCACCTGGCTGCAAATCACTTGTCAAGCTACTGTATGTCTACCTCATCAGATGTGGCTTCTCAAAACTGCTGAAGGAGGTAAGCTGAGGAACCTATGTTCCCTGGACGTGTCCAGGAACCCAGGAAGTTGTTGGAAATGGAGTTAAAAGAGTCTGCACCTGCATCTGAACAATGTGACCAAATTGGAACTCTGCTACAAGTATTTGTAGCATATCTCCCAACTGTCCCTGATTTCGAGGGACTGTCCCTGATTTGGAACAATGTCCCTCTGTCCCTCATTCCTCCTCATTTGTCCCTCATTTTGGTCTGATCCATATAGTTGTATATAAAATGCACCTTTTTTCTATCAAAAAGTGTTTCCCAGTGCTAAACTTCATCTGATTTCTAAATTGCTGCATTTGTAAATTCCAAAAGCCAATATAAAAGGAATAGTAGTGGTAAAAAAAAGCAATCTTGTTTTTTTGTACAATTCTCCTTTAAGGGGGCGTGGTAAAGGGGTGTGTCCTATGCCTGCATACTTTTGCTGATAGGTGTCCCTCATTCCCAACTCAAAAAGTTGGGAGGTATGTTTTTAGTAATGCCTAGTCAGCCCCTTGTACTTTTTTATGTGTACCTAATTTACTAAGGATTTGGAGTGCCGGCATCTTCTATCGGAACTTAATGACTAGTACTTTGGCCCTGGGACATCTTCTGTAGCTAAACTCCTCAAGTATATTACTGTTAGAAGTGTAAATTCATTATATTTTAAGTGATGAAGGGTTTCTGATAAACTCACAAAAGTACATGTAATTGTTGGTAGGTTTTGAAGGTTATTAGGACATATAGCGACTAAGGGTATAGAGAGATATGGTCTGCTGTGTAAGTAATTCTATTCTGAGTAACTATTTCAGGATACAGGCCTATGGGTGTTATGGGAGTTATGCTATTTATCCTTAGATTAAAACCATGTTGGGCATATATGCAAATTATGAGTGTCACCAAGATATGATGACATGACAGTAAAAAACAGTATAAGAATGGAAAAGGTTATGGTAGAACTAGGATGGGTAGGTGAAGAGTGTGAAGGAACTCGACACTCGGAGAATGTAGCATCAGATGTCCCTTCCTCCTTCTGAGGCCTTAACCATGCATATGTTACTAAGATGACCTGAACTCTGAAGCCATAACCATGAAGTCTAGTCTTTGCTAATTCTCGCTGATGAATAAAAACTACCTTTCAAGTATTATGGAAAAGAAGAAACTGATTCTTAAATAATATCAGAATGCTGCCTTGGGGGGGCGTGGCCTAGCGCGGCATGTGAACAGACCTGTTCCACGGAGCTCCCGCCGTTGATCCCGCATATGATCCTTCCCTCACAGCACAACTCGCCTGAAATCACCCAAAACAGACACCGGAGCATTCCCTGAGCCCCCTGGATCGTACTGAACCGGCCGAGCAGGGTATGATGACAAGGGGAAACAAGGGAGACGCCGCGGCTGCGGCCTCACAAGATTCACAAGATGGCGCCTGGATGTCTCAGCCTCCCAAAGCTCCACGAGGCCAGGAGAAGAAAACGGAGCAGGGTAAGCCACCTAAGACTCCTAAAGCTAAAGAGCAGCCCAGAGACATGTTATTTTACACCAGAAAGCTCCCTGGCCCTGATGACCCTTTACAAGCTGATCCACAGAGACACCCAGCATCCAGAGTACAAGCTGAGGGAAATAGCACTGTTGTGCATGACATGGATCATGAGCCAATGGAGTCTATACCTGACCCTATACCAGCCCTGTACGACCAACAGTCAGCAGATACCCCAGATACCCCAGAACCCACGCTCAGTGAGATATTGCATGCAGTGCACAAATGCACAGCCTCAGTGGACGCATTGAAAGAAAGATTTGGGGGACTGGAGGAAAAGGTATCCCTCCTCAGACATGACATACAGAAAGTCAGAGAGCGCACCACGGCTGTGGAAGGCAGGGTGAGCGACATAGAAGACCAGATGCCCCATATTAACAGGGAAGTGAGAATGGCGGCCCAGCATTCGCGCCAGGCCTTTGACAGACAAGACGAAATTGAGAATCGCCTAAGGCGCAACAACGTCAGGATAGTGGGGCTCCCAGAAAAGGCGGAGGGTAGGGACCCCACTTCCTTTGTGGAAAGCTGGCTACAAGAAACATTCGGTAAAGACGCCTTCTCCCCCCAATACACGGTGGAAAGGGCGCACAGGGTGCCGCCACGTCCCCTGCCCCCGGGTGGCCCACCAAGATCGATGCTGGCCAGGCTCCTGAACTACAGGGACCGAGAAGTGATCCTCAAGATGGCTAGAGAAAAAGGGGCTGTGCACTACAACGGCACCAGAATCTCCTTCTACCCCGACTTCTCAGCAGAGGTGCAGCGTAGGAGATCCAAATTTGGGGACGTCAAGAAGCGACTTCAGAGAATCCAATTGCCATATGCTATGCTGTACCCAGCGAAGCTCCGCATTACTGCCAGGGACCAAAACCACTTTTTTGAAAACGCACAAGACGCTGCGGAATGGCTGGATCGTAATGAGCAAGGTCTACGCAGAAGATCCAGAGAAGACGACGAAGGGTGACTATAACCTGTTACACTATCGCACAAGGAATAATGGCGACTAACTATATTTCTCATTGATAATACCAGAGGGCCTTTATATTATTTTTTGCTATCAGCAATTGGGTTTCCGCAAGAAGCAGTGTTTTTACTTTGCGGACACATGTGCTTAGGCGAAGCAAGTTTTTGTTTGCCCCTGGAGAGTTGCCTGCAGCCATGGTTTACATGGCTCCAGTGGTTGTGCCCTGTTGGCACATGGAAAGTACCCGGCTGTGACTTCCTTTTCGGGTGGGCGAATCAGAGGCACGCCACGTTGGCGCACCAAGGCCCACCATTTACTGAACGCTTAGTTATTTATTTTAATGCTAACAGTAATGCGCAGTTGCGCTATTGGTTTTTCCTCAGTTTCCACAAAATACGTCAACAAATGTGGTGCCACCTGGCTTTGCTATGTGTTATGTCATTTCTAGTTTCACTGCCCAGAAGGGTAGATTTGATGATGCATAGATGTACGAATGATAGTATGCTGACCTGGGATGGGGTTACCCCCCGCACATGCAGGATGATATCTAGACATAAAAGATGTCCTCTACGCCCTTAGTATCCTGGAATGTCCGGGGGGTAAATGACCCACTGAAAAGATCTATGATCTCAGCAGGGTTACGTAAATTTCACCCAGCCATTGTAGGGCTACAAGAGACCCATTTAACTAGGGACACGGTCGGATACCTGCAGTATGCATGGGTTGGGAAGGCGTATCACTCCACCCACACCGCCTACTCGCGCGGGGTGAGTGTATTGATCCACAAAACACTCGTATACCAGGAACTTGATTCCCTCATTGACATTGACTGGAGGTTTATATTTTTATACTGTAAACTGTATACCATAACCATGGTTATAGCGTTTGTTTATATACCTCCACCATTCTCCAGAGAGGTGCTACAGCTGCTGATATCATACTTGGGAAATAAGCCAGACATTCCAATACTGATTATGGGGGACTATAACTGCTATTTAGACCCCAAACTGGACAGACACCCTCCGGTACCGCCCCCTAGGGGTAACAGGGGAACTGCTCTGAGCAGACTGGCAGAAGAAATTGGATGGGTGGACGTCTGGCGGGTCCGCAACCCACACTGTAAGCAGTTCTCCTGTTTCTCTAAAACCCACGGCTCCCTTTCCCGCATAGATCTATGTATGGGCACACCGAATGTGGTTAATCTCACTTCTAAGGTTGAATACTTTCCGCGCGGAGTCTCAGACCACTCCCCATTGGGACTGTGGTTAATTACCAGACCTGCTAGTACACTACCCAGGGCCCCGTGGAAGTTAAATGCCTTTTGGCTCAAACTGTTCACCTCACAAGACCGTGTAGATGCTAAAATCGCAGTCTTTTTTCAAACACATAGACTTCACCCTGACCCACTGCAAAGATGGGAGACATTGAAGGCATACCTTAGAGGGATATTCATAGAGGAAATACAAGTAGTTAAGCATAATTCTTCGGCCCTTCTGGACCAGGTGGGGGATCAGGTGAGGCAGTTGGAACTTTCGTATGTAACTAATCCAACTGAACAGGCAAGAGAGGCATGGATGTCGGCCCAGGACTCCCTGGACCGACTGAGATCCTCTACGGCTGACAAAAAACGTTTTTTTACAAAACTTGCATTCTATGAGGAAGGGGAACAGACAGGCAGACTCCTGGCTAAGATAGCAAGGTCCCAGCAACACTCCCCGGCTATTGGCGCTATTAGAGCCGCCAATGGTAGGGTGGTCAACACACCTGAGGCCATTATCTCTGAGATGGCATCTTTTTACAAAAATTTATATGAGTCAAGAGATGCTTACACAGATGAGGAATTAGAAATGTATATGTCAGATATGAACTTGCCCATGTTAACCGCCACAGCTAGGGAACAAATCAGCGCCCCTATCACTTTAGAAGAACTACAGACGGCAGCTAGCTCTTTCCCCACGCATAAGGCCCCCGGGGATGATGGTCTCCCCATAGAGGTATATACCAACTATGGAGAACAGCTGCTACCAGAACTCTTGAACGTGTTTAATGCTTCCCTAGAGTGTGGGCAGTTGCCGGAATCTATGTCTAGAGCTAATATAATACTATTACTGAAGCCAGGAAAGGACCCGGTTGACCCTGGGTCGTACAGACCTATATCCTTGCTCCAGAGCGATGTAAAACTCCTAGCCAAAGTGCTGGCGCTCAGGGTCAACGGGGTAATAACTAGCATCGTCCACCAAGATCAGGCTGGTTTTATGCCGCAGAAATCTACAGCCACAAACCTGAGGCGATTGTTCCTTAATATGCAATTACAAGGGGATAAGGGGGGACACAGGGCTCTCTTGTCCCTGGATGCTAATAAAGCATTTGATAGTGTCAGCTGGCGGTATTTATGGGCAACATTAGGAAGGTTTGGCTTTGGAGAGAAATTTATAGCATGGGTGAAGTTGCTGTACACCTCGCCCCAGGCGACTATTAGGATGGCCGATAGGATGTCCCCAGTCTTCGCACTCGGCAGGGGGACGAGGCAGGGATGCCCGCTGTCCCCGCTGCTGTTTGCGATAGCCGTGGAGCCACTGGCAGCCCTGGTGCGGGCGAGTACCTGCATCCAGGGGTTCCAATATGGCACGATACAGGAAAAGATCATGTTATACGCTGACGACATGATGCTTTTTTCTGGGAGACCCTTCACAATCCCTCCCCGGGGTCATGTCCGTCATAAAGAAATTTGGGCAATTCTCCGGCTTAACCATAAATTGGTCAAAATCAGCGTTGATGGTGCTGGACGGGGGTGAGGAGGTGGTCCTTCCTGACTCCTGCCCCATCCCGGTGGTGAGCGGCTTCAAGTACCTGGGAGTGCAGGTGTCACCCAAGCTTGGGGATTACTGCACTCTCAATATACATCCCTTGCTGTCCAAGTTCAGAGACAAAATCAACACCTGGAATGCCCTTAAAATGTCACTTGCAGGCAAGGCCAATTTAATAAAAATGATACTAATGCCCCAGCTGCTCTACTTTCTCCACAACTCTCCAGTGGTAATACACTTAAAAATCTTTAGAATAGTGAACACCCTCTTTAGAAGACTTTTATGGCACAATGGACCCCCCCGAATACGGCTGGAACAGCTGCAGCAACCAAAGGACAGCGGAGGGCTGGCACTCCCCAACCCTTGGCTGTACTACATAGCGGCCCAGCTGCAACATTTGATAGGCTCCATGTCCCAGAACCCAGGTGGCTCGTCGGCGCAATTGATGCTGATGGCCACGGGGGCAGAGACCATACCGGCTGGGCTGGAGGCACAAATGTTCTCGAAATCTAACAAACAAACCCCGACGCTTTCATTGGTACAAAAGATATGGAATAAGAGTAAACAGTTTCAGGGGGTGCAGGGGTTTACGGAGTACAGCCCAATATGGGATAATAAATCTTATGTAGAACTGGTTAAACTACAGCAGGGTCCCAGATGGCGAGCCTGGGGGGTGTCCCTACTGTCCCACATATTTGAAAACGGGAAACTGCTGCCCTTTCAGGAACTGCGAGTGAGGTTTAACTTACCCGTTAATATGCAATACTACTACATACAGCTACAACACGCAGTCGGGGCACAGGGGAACGCGGTGGAGTGGATACAGTCACGCACTCCAGTGTTCCAGGTGATGCAGGCAAGCAAGGAAACTAAGGGGTTTATTTCCCAGTGTTACCAAATGCTGTTAACAAAACATTTGCGGACATTCCCGAACAAAGCAGAGGACATGTGGGAGAAGGACTTAGGTCAAATATCAGGGGATCAGTGGATAGAAGCCATGCAAGCGGTAACTACATGCTCCCTCAATGTAGCGCAGAAAGTCTCCCAGCTCTACATTCTACTAAGAGTCCATTATACCCCAACCAAACTGCACAAAATGGGTAGACTGCCAGACCCACTCTGTTACCGATGCAGGAGACAAAACGGCGACCTCATACACCTCTTATGGAGATGCCCAAAACTCCATAGATATTGGAACGAAGTGGTAAACACACTTAATGGAGTGTTTCAGACAACAATCCCTGTGGACCCCCTGTGCTGTCTGCTGGGGGTCCTCGAGGATATAATATCTGAAGAGCCAATTAGAATAGCAGTATCCAGAGCGCTGTTCCAGGCTAGAAAGCTAATATTGATGGGATGGAAGTCAATTCTGCCACCCACCATTTCCTCCTGGATAGCACACATGGGGAACACACTCCGAATGGAGAAGTATATCTATCAGCACAGAGGTAGCCCAAGCAGATTCGAAAAGATATGGTCTAAATGGCTGGACACCCCAGGTCTGAGTCCCAGGGAACTAGTCATATCAAGACTCTTGCAATGTTAATAAAATGCAACATGTATGTCTATGTAAGCAACCTGTATATGCTGTCAAAACTGGTGAAAAACTTATGTACAAAGGAAACTGTTGTGATATGTTTAATGTTTAATAAAAACCTTTTTGATTTAAAAAAAAAAAGAATGCTGCCTTGGAACAAGACATACAATTCTCTTCTGATATTGACTGACACATTGAAACAGACTTTGCTAATTCATCTTGAAAACGCTCCTGTAAGTAGAATGACGAGATAGAGATTTTTTCCCTATTTCCAACATTTTTCAACTACCAACAGCCACCATATACCTCAAAGAACTACTTGGTGTATAGAGGTATACTTGACACTTTGTATACTTCCCATTGAAGTCTGAGTCATAGTGGTGCTTAAGAAAATACAGGCTTCTCATAACACGCTAGTGCCTAAAAAAGGAATAACATTTTGTTACATAGCAAGCCTTTCATGCTAAAGGCCCCCATATTTAAAGAAACACTGCCACTAGATCATTAATTCCCCTCCACTCCACTCCAGGCTTCTGCATAAAAAGTTATGTAGGGGGTTGAAGGGAGGGGCGAAGGAGCTGGGTCAGCACAGTCAGTAATTAGTCACTCCCAGAAAAGGAGAGGCCTGTGATGTGCAAAGAGTCAGGAGGCTGTGCTAGGGAACTGACTCTCCTAGAATTGTCAAACTTTGTTACAGGGGGATTCTGAAAAACAAAAACTATTGTCTTAATGCTAGTGACAGACATGGCATATATGCCAGTGTTGGTTTTGCCCATAGTTCCACTTTAGGATTGCTTCTCAAAGATCATAGTGCTCTACATACCACTGATCCCTAATGGCACAATGCCTATAAAGCTTTATCAAGCATTTTGTAAGCTTTTCTGATGGTAGATCAAAGCTTGTGCCAGCCAAAAGACAGGACGGGGAATATTAGAAGTAAGGCTTGTTTATACAAGTGTTGATCTCTGAAGAGTTACCTGGGATGGATCACTTTTCAGACGGTGTTTGACAGGTGATGAAGAGGCGATATGCTGATATGTAATATGACAGAGCAAACTTTTGTCATGCCTGTTTATCTTGTAACTATTATCGTTGCCTTTAGACTCTTGAAGTCCTCAGGGTATTTGAGGTTCTATTATTATAAAGGGTAAAGATGTACGTAAAAACAACTACATATACAAACCTCATTGGAACTACTATCACATCACTATTCGTGTATTTTATTACATGTACAATAATTCAATTTGACATTTATCAAGCCTTATTTGACAGACTTCCTCTATTTTCCTTTTCTATGTTGAAACCCAGCACTCAATAGTGTTCTTGCCTGGGGATGCATTTTTTCACCACCAATGTCTGAGCTTCTGCTTACCTATGTTTTGACTGATACCTCCACTTATCCATAGAGATGAATGGAGCTTGTCATTCATGCCGGAAACAAGTTACAATGAAAAGGGAGCTCAGAACAAAGACCTGTGTCTTCAAAATGCAACTCGTTGCACGTCCAAACGAGCCCTTGTTGAGGGAGCGTCGCTCTTTCGCCAAGCAGAGAAAACAGAAGTTCAAGGGCAATCTGAATTTTCCACCTTAGACCACAACTAAGCCTAAGCAACACTCTAAATTGTTTTAAAATATTGGCTATGTTCAATGGACAGTGAAGGGTGTGGCAACAGTATAGAATGAAGAATTAAAGCAGTATTAAGACTTGGTTCACACCTATGCAGGTTGCAGTTTGCATATTCCAGGTGCATTTTGCTTTTTTTCAATACACATTTTTGATCCATTGAAGTCTATGGAACCAAAAACAAGAAAAAAGTCCCTGGTCCTTTCCATAAAAAAGCACAGATGTGAATGTGACCCATAGGAAACCATGTTAAATGGACCGTAGTGTGTTTATGCAAAACTGAAAATGCACTAAAAAATGTATAGGTGCGAACCAAGCCTAAACCCAAAAGCAAACATGCATTCTATTGTTAGCTTACCAATTCTTAGATGTAATGGCTGTATTTGTTTCCTTTTTAAGGCTGGATTCACACCTATGCATTTTTTGTGCTTTTTTCATTTTGCAGATTTGCACTACAGAACGTGTTCCATAGGAAACCGTGTTAAATGGACTGTAGTGCAAATATACAAAATGCAAAAAGCACTAAAACTGCATAGGTGTGAATCCAGCCTAAGGCTTTCTTTCTTCTATAGTCATCTGGTAATTCAGCCAGTGAGTCTGTTGTTTTTCACAGCACAAAAACTCTCCAGCAAAATGTATCAGTTTACATGTATGGGACAAACTATTTAACACTGACAGAGGTGATTAAAATGATCAGCTTGTATTTATTCATGCAAAACCTTTATCCCAAAAGGACAATGAATTGTTTGCTGCAACTAATTATAATGTGTGAGCTGGAGTTTGCTGGAGTGTATTTAAATCTGCTAATACATTTAACACTACCATCCACCCAGACTGACAATGCTGCTGGCTGCTGTGCCTCCTGGGCTCATTCCACCAGAGTTGTGTCTCACTAATACAGGAGGTGTGTTACTGGCCAGATCACCAGGGCAAAACAGAGGGAAAAAATTAAGAAATTAAAAACGATGTAGCCACAACGTCTAATGATCGGTAAGCTGCAATATAATACATTTTTTGGTTTTGGGTTTTACCGCTTTAAGGTTAAGCATTCATCAGCATGATCGAGGCTTATGTATTCTCATACTGGCTGACTGTGGAGGTACAGTATATGCACTGCTTTAGCATCCCTAGTGTTAAACTAGCTTTGAAAGAATTATTTAAATTAAAGTGGTTCTGAAGGCTGAGTTTTTTTTACCTTTATGCATGAAGGTAAAAAAACCTTCATTATGCAGCTCCCACCGCAGCCCCCTTTAATACTTATGGCTTGTTATGGGGCACTCGGAGAAGAGGAGGGGCCAGGAGCACCAGCGGGGGACCAGAGAAGAGGAGGATCGGGGCTGCTCTGTGCAAAACCATTACAGAGCAGGTAAGTATGACATGTTTGGTATTTTAAAAAAAAAATACCTTTAAAATGACTTTAACCACTTGAGTCCCTGAGCCTTTTCCCTACTCAATTCCCTTAAGTCACAAAGCACCATGTACCTTTGAGCAATGTTGTATTTATTTTTTTTTTTTCAGGTCAGATAGTGCTTTAATTTGGTAGCAGATTTGGATACATTTTTTTTTATTTCTTTTTTTATTTACTAGGTTTATTTGAAAGAAATTGTGAAAAAATAGAAAAAAAATAAGTGTTTTCCCTGTAATTTTTCCAACGCAACGTAAATGTAATTTTTGCATCCTCAGATATTTTACTTCAAACTACAGTGGTGTGAAAAAGTGTTTGCCCCCTTCCTCATTTCCTGTTCCTTTGCATGTTTGTCACACTTAAGTGTTTCGGAACATCAAACCAATTTAAACAATAGTCAAGGACAACACAAGTAAACACAAAATGCAATTTGTAAATGAAGGTGTTTATTATTAAAGGTGAAAAAAAATCCAAACCATCATGGCCCTGTGTGAAAAAGTGATTGCCCCCCTTGTTAAAACATACTATAACTGTGGTTGTCCACACCTGAGTTCAATTTCTCTAGCCACACCCAGGCCTGATTATTGCCACACCTGTTCACAATCAAGGCATCACTTAAATAGGAGCTGCTTGACACAGTAAGGTCCACCAGAAGATCCTTAAAAGCTACACATCATGCCGAGACCCAAAGAAATTCAGGAACAATTGAGAATCCAGCGAACCACAGTGAGAGCCATTATCCACAAATGGCGAAGACATGGAACAGTGGTGAACCTTCCCAGGAGTGGCCGGCCGCCCAAAATTACCCCAAGAGCGCAGCGACGACTCATCCAAGAGGTCACTAAAGACCCCACAACAACGTCCAAGGAACTGCAGGCCTCACTTGCCTCAGTTAAGGTCAGCGTTCATGCCTCCACCATCAGGAAAAGACTGGGCAAAAATGGCCTGCATGGCAGAGTTCCAAGGAGAAAACCACTGCTGAGCAAAAAATGTAAAAAGCGTGATTGTCAAATAACCTTAGAAGAATGGTAAGGTTTGAAGTTAATATTTGTATTTTACTTTAGAGTGCCCAAGCCTCCATACTGACAGGATTGCAGAAACATTGTTTTTGCAGTGATTTGCTTAAGGAGTGCTGTGTAGCAGGATTGGAAGCCCAGGAGCTGATCGTTTCATCTCATGAGCTTAGTGATGGACTCCAGACATCTGACTGAGCACCAGCTGTTCTAGCACTGAAAGTCTTGGGATCCACCAGGGCCGCCGAGTCCTGATGATGTTTTTTTTAACCACTTGACCTCTGGAAGTTCTACCCCCCCTTAATGACCAGGACATTTTTTGTGATACGGCACTGCGTTATTTTTAACTGACAATTGCGCAGTCGTGCGAAGCTGTACCCAAATAAAGTTGATGTCCTTTTTTTCCACAAATAGAGCTTTCTTTTGGTGGCATTTGATAACATCAGCGTTTTTATTTTTTGCGCTATAAACGAAAAAAAAAACAATTTTGAAAAAAAAAAATTATTTTTACTTTTGGCTATAAAACATATTTTTAAAAAATGTAAAAAAAAATCTAATTTCTTCATCAATTGAGACCAATCTGTATTTTGCTTCATATTTTTGGTTTAAAAAAATCCCAATAAGTGTAAATTGCATGGTTTTCGCAAAAGTTATAGCATCTACAAACTATGGGATATATTTATGGAAGTTTTATTTATTTTTACTAGTAATGGCGGCAAACAGCAACTTTTAGTGGGACTGCGATATTGCAGCGGACAAATTGGACACCAACTGACACTTTTTGGGGACCAGTGACACTAATACAATGATCAGCGCTAAAAATATGCAATGTCACTGGCTGGGAGGGGGGGTTAACATCAGGGGCGATCAAAGGGTTAACTGTGTGCCTAGCCTGTTCTTACTCACTATGGTCGAGGTGCTTTGACTGGGGGAATGCATTGATCCATGTTCTTGCTTTGCAGGAACACAGGATCAATGCCTTCCCTACTGACAAACACTTCCTTGTTTACATAGGCAGATCCCCTTTCTGGCTCTCTGCCTAATGATCGGTGGGTGCCGGCACACATCGAGTTCGTGGTACCCACAGATCAGCTCCCACTGTGTATAATCACAGCGGGAGTGGCTCGACGGCGGCGCGCATGTGCGCCCCAGACCTGGAAGTGCAGAATCACATACTAGGTACGTGAATCTGCGCAGCAGAGCTGCCTTGCCACTGTATGTGTAAGTTAAACAGTCAGGAAGCAGGTAAATAAAATAGTACAGTCCTAGTGCAGTTTTAAAATAGCACCTAGGACTTAAGTGGTCAACCTGGAAACTCAAACCCATAGATAAAACAAAAAAACAAAAAGGCAGTTTCCATGACAGAACAACAACAGTAAATGGTAGTGCACACACCGTTGTGCAAAATACAATCGTTAGCATAAGATGAGTAAAATTGTGATACAAGGAGGTAACAGCAGATTCATAGTTTTTGTAGGCGTAACAGGCCATCCATGAAATAGCAACCAGGGGAGAGCTGATAATGGCTCCCTCTCCAAAGGAGTAAGGCCCTAGGCACCAGACAGTGTAGATAGACTAGGTCACGAAAAAAATAATAAGTTATGAATAAGATAGAGGAGGGGGCAAGAGGGGAGAGAAGTGAAGGAAAAGGAGGGAGTGGGGTGGGAAAAAAATGTGATGTATTGGTATATCCAAATGGGGAGCACCAGTAAGTGCTCTTCAATCAGCAGAATGTACATCAAAGAGGTCTTTCCCCTCTTCAGAGTAGACAATCATTTTCCACACATTTCAGGTTTTGAAATACCTCTCACAATTATACTGCGCGGTAAGCACTAGATCCTCCGTCTGGTTTAGTTCTTCTACTCTATGAAGTTAGAGGCCTATGGTCGTGGCTGCAGACATTTCCAAGTAAGAGAAATGCATAATTTGGTGGATGTTGGATTATAGATCTCTTATAAATTATAGCTGGAATATTTGAGACATGACAGAGAATAAAGGCTGGCTCTTCCTGGACCGCGTGTTCCGTGAATTCTTGGACAATCCGCTGAACCTCTTTCCAGTAATGGTCAAGCTTAAGGCAGGACCAGAAGACAACCCATAAAGTTTATTCTTCCCTCATATTGGTCAGCCACGGTGGATGCATGGGGCCATAGCCTATCCCAATTCAACCATAATCAGTTTATGGATGGGTGAGAATCAAATCTGGTTTCGTGTACCTTTTAGATAAGCGTGCATTGTGCCACTAAAACAAAAAATTACCTATTTATTTTGTATTGATATCTTTTGATTTTTTTCCAATTACATCCTGGCAGTTTGTGATTTGCAAGAAACTTACCATTGTAAAATCTGAAAATCTGGTCAAACTGTGTATTTTGGTCATGTCTAGTCAAGGTGAGTTAGTGTGTTCTGTGTGCATGAATTTTTTATTTTTTGTTTTTTTTTTATTTCCAAGAAAAGAAACCATGTAGACAAGTTGATTTTTTTATTACTGAATCAGGCAGCAAATGACAAACAATTAGAATTCCCTAAGCATCGTTTCCAAAAAAGGAGAGGACCAGCCCTTCTAGATTGCGAGGAGCATCATAGAAAAATCTTTAAATTATATTAAAGGATTTTATTCATCCCCTGCAAAAATAAAGTAATCTACAGTTTCTGCTCTCGATAGTAAGTTTAGTGCAAGAAGAAACAAAGCTTTAAACCACATTTGTAGCTTGATAAAAATGAATGTCCCCATCGACCACTCACCTTTTTAAGTTCTAAGGGTGCCTTTGAAGTACAGTGAGATTGCATTAAATGTGATTACATCATCACACCAAATAAGTCTCTGATCTGCAAAATACACCTGTGACTACATGCAAATACAAATCCATAGCATACAATCATTATTTCAAAGTTTTACAATAGGACATATGTTATTCAGAAAAGGCCTGACACTAGCTGTATTCTCTTTACTGTTCTGGGAATGTTTACTGTGATAACTGGGACACTAATGTGTACAAGCACTCGCCCTTCTGAAACATTAACCAATGCTTGTTATCACCAAGTGCAGTGCAAATTCCCACTGAAAATAGTCAATATTGTCCCCATGGCGGTTAGTGAGCCCACTGTTTTGAGTCAGAACACAGATTCTAAGAGATTGTTTTTGTAATTCCAATACGACAAAACAGGACAGGGGAAGGGATCGAATCCAGATTTTATATAAGCCATATGCAGTGCAAATAAATCTGAACTTTCTTCAAGAAGTGTCCCATCAGCATGTTACTGTGCTGACCTGCTGCTTGCCAACAAAGTCCAAAATAAAGTCCATCTCATTGTGTCCAAGGTAGAGCTCAGGCAGCTCTTCAATTCTGTCCAGACCCAATTCCAGAGCCAATGATGTCAATGTATCTTCATCAATGAGGTCTGCGTCTGTCACATTTAGGATGGGCATGTGCTGGTGGTGACTAGGTGCCATTCTGTAGGTGAGCTGACTTTGTAAAAGTCCAGGGTTCCCCATACTTGGATATCCCTGGTACGGATTGTTGAGTTTCTGAAGTTGCATAGTGGCCATAAGTTGCTGTGTTCCCATATAGGTCTGGGCTTGTCCAGGGTACATTGCTGCTGACGTATGCTGGTGCATATTCATTCTTGTCCTCAAATTTCCATCAGGATTGGTACCTCCATACTGCATCATTGGTGCTGCAATTGTGTTTCGTATTGCATGAGGAGGAACTGGAGTCTGCATACCGTTCATGTTCATCCTGTAGTTGGGATGTCCGTTGTGCATAGCGGCCATCATCATCGGGTCTGCCATCCCTATGAATCTGAGAAAATATAACAGTTGTTTAAATTGACAGTAATATATACTTTGACACAGTTAAAGTGAAAGCCAAAACATTTTATTTTGCATTTTGGATTCAACCCCCGGCAGTTTTTTTTCCCCATTTCATATTTTAGTAGTGTGTGCAGGATAGAAAGTAAAGGGACATTTCTAGAAAAAAGTGGAGAAATTCCTCCCTAAGACCTAAGACACCCAAGTAGGTGTCTTAATTGGAAAACTTGTGCTCTAAAAAACAAACAGTTTTGGGTTCAGATATATGGGGGAGGGGGAGATTCACTAGAACTGGAGAGTGCAAAATCGGGTACAGCTGTGCATGGTAGGCAATCAGCTTCTAGCTTGTTCAATTAAGCTTTGACAATAAAACCTGGAAGCTGATTGGTTTCTTTGCAGAGCTGCACTCGATTTTGCACTCTTCAGTTTTAGTAAAGCAGCCCCTATGTGTGATCTACAGTTGATGTTGAAGCGTGACAGGTAAACTGTAGAGCAGCCTTTCTCAACCTTTTCAACACAGACTAACCCTTGAAATAACTTTCCAGTGTCAGGGAACCCCTGCTAAAAATTACTAGGTCTGCAACTCATAATACATTAGTGAGATGTTCAGTGGGAAGAATGCTTCTTATGCTGGCCATACACTATACGAAAAATCAGGCAAACCCAATTTCGAAAAAAGGAATGTTCGACTGCGAACGCAAACGATGGTGCCATCATGTAATGACCGATAAATTGTTCAGTGGACATAAATACATTTTATGTTCGATTTTTTACATATACCTAGTGCAGACAGGTCAGACGGGAAACACATTAACCTTTCAATTTATCGTTCGTTCGACAGAAAATTTCCAAACTTGTCCTTCGTTTTTTCGGCTCAAAAACTTCCAAACGATTATAGATTTTGTGCCCATTAACTGGCCGAAAAAACGAACGAACGGTCTAATGACCGAATTTCAGCCGATTTTTCGTATAGTGTATGGCCAGCATTACACTTGTGGTCATTGGGAAGAATTACCCCTTAACAGATAGCTAAAAAGATCAATGGTGTCAGTGAGAACTAATCTGAGAGGCACAAATTGCTCATTGCTCAAGGAACCCCTCGTAAAGCAGCTATTTGCAAACATGTTTAGGTGTGTCCAATGTTTGGGCATTCATTTGGTCAGAAAATGTATTTATTCTGGCCATTAAAATGAATTCTCAGGTGCTGGAAGCTACTAGCGTTTAGACATAGCTAGCATTTTTTCCACCAAAACGTTCCTCTCCTGAATGGGCAAGTGATGTTTTTTTTTCCTGCCTCTAAACACCTTTAAACATAAACTATATTACCAAAATGATTGCGACACCTACCTTTACACGCACATAACATTTAATGGCATCCCAGTCTTAGTCCGTAGGGTTCAATATTGAGTTGGCCCACCCTTTGCAGCTATAACAAGTTCAACTCTTCTGGGAAGGCTGTTCACAAGGTTTAGGAGTGTGTCTATGGGAATGTTTGACCATTCTTCCAGAAACGCATTTGTGAGGTCAGGCACTAATGTGGGCCAACTCAATATTGAACCCTACGGACTAAAACTGGGATGCCATTAAAGTTGATGTGCGTGTAAAGGCAGGCGTTCCGAATACTTTTGGCAATATAGTGTGTGTGTCCGTCCACAATGTGATTAGTTATTGAATGTTAATGAACGTTGTCGTTGTGTGTTTTAGATGCCATTATTGCAGTTAATGCCTAAACCAGAGGTAGGCATCCTTTTGAGCACAGTGTGCCGAAAAATGTTTTCAAAGAAATTGAGTGTGCCGATTTTATAACAAAAAAATTTCAACTTCACACTCTCAATCACGATAAGGATTTTTTTAATAAATGAAATACTTTAGTAGTTAGTAAATAACCAGTGTTTCCCATCTTTTACAATGTGTGGGGGACAGTGCCTCCCCCATAAGAAACTCTAAATTGGAATGCATTAGTGTCTCACTGACACTTCCCTGCGCTGCTCTGCTGATGGGGAGGGAGTCGAGTGGCTTTGTGTGCCGCTTACGACACCAGTGCCGGGGGTTGCCTAGCCCTGGCCTAAACAAATGATCAGTTTTGATTTTGTTATTTTTTTGCGATGACCAGTTTCTTAAAGCAATACTTCAGCCAAAACCGTTTTTATTTTTACATTGGGTGGTGTGGATAATGGTTAGAGCCGAGGTTGAGATCTTCTAATAATTCTCTCAATGTTTTGTGGCAACAGATTACTGGGAATGTCATTTACCCAGTTTGTACAAATATTTGTTTTAGAAACTGATCGACCACTTAGTTTTTTCCCAGAAGAGCTATTACAATACTGGGACCGATCAAGTGACCATAATAGGAAGAAACTTCCACATGGCAAAAGGTTTAAACATATGTAATATGCTTCTTCTTTTTTTTGCCTTTTAACAAAATGTGGCATTTCACTTTAAGGCAAAGTACAAACAAGCACAAAAAGAGATTGCATTCCTGGCTCACTCTAATGAATGTCCCTGGGTGCACAATACAAAAGATTTGTATTGAGGTGGATGTAATACGCACAAGTATTTTGGCCTCTTGCATTCCAGGCATAAAAATATGCTGCTTATAGAGGCGTTTGGAATTTTTTGTTTTCTTTAGGTCTGTAGAAGTAACTCTAGGTTAGCCTATGTGTCCGTGCACATTTGGCCATTTACACGCATTTTTGAAGAGGAGAATTTACAGACTGAAACAAAAAACGACCACATGCACATTTTTAAGAGCAACTTTTGGGCAGGAAAAATGCTGGCGTTTTTAAGTGTAAATTGGTTACAATGAAGGGGGATGTTTTGGGAAAAAAAATGCTTATAAACCCAAACACACATAAATGCATGTGCAATATGAGCCATTATGAGCGTTTTTTTATGCCTGAAGTTCTGGCATTTTTTTCAGGTGCCTACTGCTCATGAACCCTTAGAAAAATTTTTTTGCTGCATTGTTTTACAGAACGCAAATTTTTCAATGAGTAGCAGCAACACATCCAAATCTAGTGCTCATGTATATGTAACCAATATTTACAGAATCTTGCTAGTAATACATCCCGCACCTATATAACCATAGCACTTTCCTATGTGCTGTTACTTCCTGCCCAGTGATCCTATTGACTCTGCCGGCAACCTCATAAATGGATGGTAACATGGAAGCACTGTCGGGACAAGGCCATCCAGCGCCCAGGGCAAAGATGCCAAACTGCCCCCTCCTTTCACTTAGGTTCAGGGTGCCCATATCCCTGTGATAAACCTTTACAGGGCAGCCGCCCCTCCTGCCCAACCCTTGTCCTAGCCCTGCATGCAACAATAGGTTCAGCCACAGAAGCCTTTATAAATAACATCTAACGTGTCAGTTCTGTGAAATTCTTTTGTATTTATGTACCCTAAATGAGCTAAAATTACTACTTCATGGGTGGGATCCAATTATGACCAGGGTGCTATCTACATATTTATATGGAAATTACAAACTATGTAGTACTGTACAAAGTAAGTTACACCAACAAAAATCAGCATCTGGTCAAAAGGAGCTTGCAGTCTAAGGTCCATGACAAAGTTATACAAACACAATCAAATTCTATGGCTAGTTTAGAGTATAGAAGCTGATTAGTGTACAATCAGAAGTTGGGGCACCTGAGCAACCTTCAAAGATGTAGTATGAGCATATAAACTCAATGCAGCTGTTGTACTTTGTAGGATTTTATGCTGAGGACATAGTGCTGAAAGACAAGACTCTAAACACGTAGCTATCATGTTGCTCTCTATAGACGTTCCTCCCAGCACTCAAGGGTGTTTTCCCAGCACTCCTTTTTTTAAGATCATCTTTAGGTTTTCATTTTACCTTGTGAAATATAGACAGCAATATGCAAATATAAACCTTAAAAGAAAACTGCAGCGAATAAATATGAAAGCTGCCATTGTGAACCTCCCTTTCAGAAAATATTGGCTGCCTGGCTGTCATGCTGATCCAAAGGCTTCACTATTTTCAGGAGTATTAAACAAGTATGCACATTTTTAAACTGAAGTTTTTGCATAGTTAATTTGGATTAATGTACGCATGAAGGTTTCAGACCTGACCGATCCCTGTATAAACCGCATATCACTGTAGTAGTCGCCACTACTACAGTGATAGCAGCAGTCTTCTCTTCCGTGTCCAGCGCCGAGCTGCTGCAATTCTGAATAGTAACCACAGGGGGTTGCTTGCTCGTCACTGCTGACCTCAGAGAAAGCCTATATATATATATTATTCTCTCAAACAATAGGTGCTGGAACTCAACCATGACCCCCCCCCCCAAAACCCCTCCACTGACACACACCCTTCCAAATCACATCAAATAGTTGTGGTGGTCATTTAAATTTCACGAACAGTAGGAGGGTCTTAAAGGGGCATTAAATACCAGGATTGCATTGCATACAGAGTGCAGAGTTCAGGGGGGTTACACACAGAGTGCAGAGCTGTCACTTGTAAACAGAAACCGGACTTCTGTGTTTACAAGTGGTTGTGATGAGCAGGTCCCCCCAAGGGTCTGAGCCAGAGGTGGTAGAACTGAGTTCCACCAAGTTCCCCCTGAAAAAAAGCCCTGTATACACACACACACACACACACACACACACATACATATATATATATATATATATATATATATATATATATATATATATATATATATATAAAAAGCGTTCTCTGATTGGATGAGGTGGAGAGGAGACAATCCCCACCATGTCCAATCAGGGCCCAGAAGACTGCTATATTACTGTAGTGGTGAGCTTGTTCTTTTGAAGAAATAACAGACCTACTGGCTGAATCACCAGATGAAAATAAAAGAACGCCTAAAAAAAAAGCAGCCAAAAATACAGCCATCACATCTAAAAAATGATAAGCTGCAATATAATAAATGTTTGCTTTTGGGTTTATTACTGCTTTAAGCTCTGCCATATCTGCATGTGTTTTCCAGGTCAGGGACACAGCAAGTATTGAAGCTAGTGGATCAACATGACACTTAAGCTGGCCACACTCTAGAAGGTTTTGGTATCATCAACTTATCATATGTAAATTCCCATCAGTGTATTCTATGAAAAGGATGAATATTATTCCAAAGTACCTACTTTTAACATTTGATTTTCATGTGAATGGACTTTCCCCAAGCGAAAACCACATTCACTGTTAAAAGAAAAAAAAAATTGAGGAAAAATGTCCTTCTCCTTTCTGTGACTGCAGTCGAAAACAATGTTTATTTGACTACACTAATGATTAGGAAGCTGAACAAAGATTTCTAAAACAATTTTTTTTAAATGAAATTCTACTAGTATAGCTCAAGCTTTAAGAAACTTGTATTTTCAGAAAGGCTGGTCAGCACGGAAGCTTTTGCAGAGGTTTGTATTAAAGAAGATGTTGCTTTTAAAAAAATATATATTTCTTGTCATTTAGATGCAAATTTGTTAACATACTTTATTTGCCAAAAGATATACTTTTCAGAGACACCTTTTATAAAAGGAACATGTCTATTTTAGAACATTCCTCCTACATACCACTGTTTATATCTGCCTTTGTTCTCACCTCCCACATTCCCCTTAGAATAGCTATCTGGTTAACATAAAAATCTCTACAGCCTCAACAATATCCTGGATCAGTTAACTTGATCCAACTATAAAATTCTGATTATGGAGCAGTACATGTTACTAAGAAAGCAACTACAGTATATCTAAAGCCAACCTTTTTTTTAAAGTTTTTAAATAGAGTAAGATATATTTAAACCAGCTTTCATGTTTTTTTCTCTTCTTGTTGTCTGGGTAAAAAATTGTCATTACCTCCTGTCCTGGAACACAAGAGGAAATGAAAAAAAGATGTCTTCAATGCAGGGGGAAGTCCTTTTTTGTCTTGTTGTCACTGTTGTTCTATTTCCAGTGACTACTCAAGATTTTGATTTCCATCACTTTCAGCCCCTGTCACAATATTCACCAGGAAAAACAGAGAGGTTGAATTTCTCCAGCAGTCACACTGGCAGTAATAAAAACCTCTAATACAGGAAACCACACCAAACCTCATGTAGACCCATCTATAGTGGAGAGTGGACAGCTAAAATGGAGTCACCATAAAATTCTAAAATCAGAAAAAAAAAGCCAGCTTGATATCCAGAGTAACCATTTACTGAAAGCCTTCTTGCCAACTTGATATCTGCAGTAACCGTTTACAGAAAGCCACCATGCCAACTTGACATCCAGAGTGTTGTCTACTGAACGCCATTATAACAACTTGACATCCAGAGTAAATGTCTACTGAATGGCATCATGCCAACATGACATCCAGAATACCCATTTACGGAAAGCCATCATGCCAACTTGACATCCAAAGTAACCAGTTACTGAACACCATTATACCAACTTGACATCCAGAGTCATTGTTTACTGAAGGGCATAAAAGCCAACAGTCCAACTTGACATCTACAGTAACCATTTACTGAAAGCAATCATGCCAGCTTGACATATAACATAACTATTAATTGAAAGCAATCAAGCCAACTTGACATCAACAGTAACCATTTACTGAATGCCATTATACCAACTTGATATCCAGAGTCATTGTTTACTGAAGGGCACGAAGGCCAACATGCCAACTTGACATCTAGAGTAACCATTTACTAAAAGTTCTCAGGCCAACTTGACATCTATTTACTGAAAGCCATCATATAAACTTGACATCTACAGTAGAGTAACCATTTAGTGAAAACTATTATTTCAACGTGACATCCAGAATAACCGTTTACGGAAAGCCATCGTGCCAACTTGGCATTCAGAGTAACCGTTTACTGGACACCATTATACCAACTTGAAATCCAGAGTCACCGTTTAATGAAAGGCATCATATCGACTTGACGTCTCGAGTAACCATTTACTGAAAGCCATCATGCCAATGTGAAATCTAGAATAACCGTTTAAGTAAAGCCATCATGCCAATGTGACATCCAGAGTAACCGTTTACTGAACCCCATTATACCAACTTGACATCCAGAGTCACCATTTGGTGAAAGGCATTATTTCATCTTGACGTCTAGCGTAACCATTTAGGGAAAGCCATCATGCCAACTTGACATCCAAAGTAACCATTTACTGAAAGCTAACATGCCAACTTGACATGTAGAGTAACTATTAATTGAAAGCAATCAAGCCAACTTGACATGCAAGCCCCATATTAATATAAAACACCAAAGCTTTAAGGGTATGTGGATCTTCTTTATCAAGGTGACAAGCAGAGACATCTTGTCCTGATATGGCACCTAAGTAAACAGTTACTCAGGACATCAAGTTGGCCTGTTGGCTGGATTATTTCTATGGTTTGGTAATAAAAGTCTGACAGGGGTTCTAACCCCCCTTGTACTCTAAAATATATTAAAAAAAGGCTTTAGATACTTTCCATTGAACTGAACTCATATCTGAACTGTAATCTGTTTACTGACTGGAAAGAAATAGTGGTTAATGTATCTATTATGTAGCAGGATGATTTTTCAGCTTCCTGTCCCTGGGAAAACCAGCAAAGTAGTAATTGTGACTCCCAACCCTACTACAATTCTTGACTGCCACCCTAACCACATGTCAGGATTATTGACAGCCGTTTATTGAAGCACAACAGATGCAGGGAAGCCAGGTTTTGTGAAACATGACATTCTCATTATCTCTGTTTGAACATAACTTCCAATTTTTGATGGTGTTTGAGATATCAGAGCTATTAAACAGGCTGCAATTTCAAATGTTAATGAGTTAACTTAAACAGACTTATGTTACCCCAAAAATTAACAGCATACTTGGTTGATTCAATGTAAGTGTTCGATATTCTTAATACAAAGCCAAAATTACCACACGTTAACGCATTGTACAATGCAAATTTGTAATGCAATGTATAGGTCTGAAGGGGGCCCCAGATCGCAAAAAAAGGTTGATTGAATTAACATATATGGAAGTGCCACAAAGTCTCAATTAAATAAAAATATGTATATAGCATGTGTGTAACATCAAAAAAAATGCCCCCAAAATTACCATGAAAAAAACTTTGCAATGTTTGTGTCCAATCAATACACAGGTGCTGGGGGAATCAATTTATTAGGAAAACATCAAAGAGGATAGAGTGCTTAGCTTTAGCAATGCATTTAATGCAAAGCAGTAGTAGACATGCGGAGGAGGAGGGGAGTATAGATATAGATATCCCATGTTGTAAAGCGCTGGGCAAACTGTTGGCGCTATATAAATCCTGTATAATAATAATAATAATAATATAGATGAGCTAGTTCACATCCGTTGAGCTGCGTTGATTTGCACAGGCCTCAATGCATTAAATAACAATTGTGTAAAGCTAAAAATAAAAAAAAATAAAAAGCTTAATTTTTACACAGTTCAACTCGCAGCACCACACATCACTGCGGCGCAACATGCTGCAGTGTAAAGATGTGAATAAAGTGTCATCTTATGACACTTCAATAAAGGTTAAAACATTTTTTAGATTGTAAGCTCTTACGAGCAGGGCCCTCTTAACCCTCTTGTATTTTATTGTATCCTAACTGTAACGTCTCCCTGTATATTATAAAAGCGCTGCGCAAACTGTTGGTGCTACATAAATCCTGTACAATAATAATAAAAGGAGAAAAAAGTAAACAGTTTGATGCATTGTAACAATGAATCACACCACCTCTCACTGCTTCTACACATCACACACCAGCATGCAGAAGATTTAGTAAGAGCACTCTCAAGCCCCATACACACGGTCGGATTTTCCGATGGATTCTGTCCTATCAGACAATGTTGTCGGAAATTCCGACCGTGTGTAGGCACCATCGGACAGTTTCCATCGGATTGTCCGACGGACAAAGTCCTATCTCCTGCTGGATAGATTTCTTGACAACAAAGTCCGATCACACCAATTCCGATCGTGTGTAGTGAATTCCGACGGACAAAGTGCTACGCATGCTCAGATCACATTACAAGACCAAAGCTATTGGCTACTAGCCTCTACGTAGTCCCGTCGTAGGCAACAAACGTCACCACGTTCAGAATGATCGGATTTTCCGACAACTTTGTCCGAACGTGTGTACGCAAAACCAACATCGGACAAAGTACAACGGACATGATCCGACGGACCTGGTCCTCGGATAATCCGAGCGTGTGTATGGGGCTTCAGACTGATTCGCCTTAAAACTGCCAGTAAAATGCCTGTGTGTTTAAGGAGCGTTTTTGCTGTGCATTTGCAGTGTGGTTTTTGAACATGTGACTCAATAACTGCACCAAAAAGGTTTAGTGGGGGTGTTTTTGAAGCGTTTTTCAATGGGGAGGAGTGTTTTGGGGGCTTTTTTTTTTTTTAACTCCCCAAACATGCTCCAAAAATGCTGCAAGCAGGATGTTTTTTTTACCACAACCGCCCCAGTGTGAAGTTTAAAGGGAAGCAATTTTTCTTGAGCTTTTCAGGTGCTTTTTTTTTTTTTTAAACGCAAAACTCAGTGTGAAAGCGGCCTAAGTTCCAGCTTTTTCTGGGCAAAAAGTTTAATTACAGAAAGGATTGTAAGTTTTAAATGTTACTATTTATGGTATATTTAGTTCTTAGAGGAGTCCATCCTTACTTAAAGTGACACGAAACTCTGGTTTAAAAGAAACAAATGTATCCAAGTAAAAAAAGTGCCTTCTATAGCTCTCAGCCTCCTCCAAATCCCTTTGTTTTGCTGCTGTGATCTGACTTCCTGTTAGGAGGGTGGCTATGTTCATTCTCCATAGTCCCCCTTTATGCAGGAACGGAACTGCCATCTCATGCTTGCTTCTACTATTATTATTATTATTATACAGAATTTATATAGCGCCAATAGCTTACGCATCGCTTTACAACTTGAGGGTAGACAGTACAAATACAATATACTTTAATACAACATTAATCAGAGGGTCCTGCTCCTTAGCGCTTACAATCTATATGAACTATTATTAATAATAATAATAATAATAATAGTTCATATAGATTGTAAGTGCTAAGGACCCTCTGATTCCTGTTGTATTAAAGTGTATTATATTTGTACTGTCTACCCTCAAGTTGTAAAGTGATGCGTAAGCTATTGGCGCTATATAAATCCTGTATAATAATAATAATAATAATAATAATAATATTATACAGGATTTATATAGCACCAATAGCTTTAGCATTCATTTACAACTTGAGGGTAGACTGTACTGTAATACAATACACTTTAATACAGTAGGAATCAGAGGGCCCTGCTCCTTAGAGCTTACAATCTATATGAACTATTATTATACAGGATTTATATAGCGCCAACAGTTTGCGCAGCGCTTTACAACGTTACTATGGGATTTGTAATGCGCATAGAGCAGTGTTCATGAACTAATGTGCACTGCTTGTTCTAAACAAATGAAAGTAAGTGAGGGGGGAGAGATTTCAGAATTCATAGCGAAGGTTACAAGGATGCAGAAAAACAAAGTAAGAAATTAGTTCATTAAAAACAGATTATGGGGCCATTAAGTAGTGGATGTGCGTAGTATACGTTTTGGAGAATACGGTTTTTATTTTGCGTCACTTTTTTTTTTTTAACTTATTGCAATATTTTTTCCATCAGATCATCCCCCACAGTTATCTTTTGTATCACTTGACCCTCCCTCCTAGATTGTAAGCTCTAATGAGCAGGGCCCTCTGATCCCTCTTGTATTGAAACAGTACTGTCTGCCCTCATGTTGTAAAGCGCTGCGCAAACTGTTGGCTCTATATAAATCCTGTATAATAAAAGTAATATAAGAAATCACTTTTGATTAATAAAATCTGAATTTGGAAAGGCTTACTATAATCATAGAAGAAAAAGAAAACTGTAAGAAAACTAAAGCGCTCAATCGGAAGCCTTCAGAACCTTTCTCACACTGGTGTGACTTTACTAAAATGCATTCTGATTGGTCACCATTGATTACTGCACTTTGCGCTGATCATGGAAAAAGCCTGTGGCCCTTTTTCTAGCCAAAACCCACGGTTCATTAGCTTGTGTGCGCCGGCTGTGACATCTGGCTTTGAAGGAGTTAATGACATACTTACTGATCCTGTGTTGTGACACAGCTTTCGCCCTACATAATAAAGGGATTTGCTGCTCAGGGTTAAACAAAGCTGCACTTCCCAGCTTACTGCTGAGACTGGAACAATTAACTGGCTATAGGCTCGCTTGACAAAAGCTAAAAACACCAAGATAAGGATCTTTAGATTTTTTTAATTTATTTTTCTAAATGACACTTGTATTTATATAAAAAAAACTGCTGAGTCCAATGAGATTTGAAAATGACAGTCACATGGCTCGAAAAATAAAGATGGTTATCATTGTGTAAAGCTTTGTGTAGCGAGCCTTATGGGAAATCTACACCATACATGCACAGAAAAGATCTGGGACTGTATATAAAAAAACAAATATCCATTGGTCAGGCTCCACAAAGCTTTGCGGATCAGCATGCATTTGGAATGTGTGTGCATTTCACACCTTACTGAGCTGCAATAATGGCTCACATGGGATTTAAATGAAAACAAAGACGTTAAACAGAAGTTTAACCCCTTACATGGCTGATCAACGCCAAATCTAAACCGATCGATCGCACAGACGCTTACTCATGCTTATAGTAAACTCTAGTGCTGCATAACAAAACAGAATAATATTTATAGCTTTTATCGTTACCGCTCAGTCATTCATTTATAGTATATAAATAAAATAAAAAAACAACAACATATACCCAAAAACAACACACACACACACACACCAATACTCACCAGAAATTGTCTCAGGCGGTTTGTCTTGTGTCTGGACTGTCAAGGCATACAGCAAAGCATCCAGAAATTCAGAAAACAATCCACCCTAGTCCTTACAACAGCTAGTGTGCTGAATAGGAATCTATAGAAAGAGAATGTAGGGAGGCGGTGGCTTCCTAGTCCCTCCCGTCACTCCTAATTGGTTGGCATGAAGCCACACAGATGTCCCTAAACGTGTGTATAGATGTGATCAACTGCTGCTTTTCAAAGGCTTGCAACTCTGACACATAGGGCTCAATTTACTAAGCGATAACAATTGTTATTTTCCGAAAACAGACGTCGTTTTCAGCGATGGTCACGTGGCTAAAAATAACAATTCTTATTTTAAAGTTTTTTTTTTTTTAATTGTTGAGAGACTTGAACTTTATATATTGTATTCGAAGATTAATGAGATATATTTTTGCAGTGGAGGCATTGTAAGTAATATTTAACCGCGTCCTTTTAACTGGGCTAATAAAGTGGTATTAAACTCCACTAAAGGTTTTTTTGTGCCCCCAGGAGGTTTATGCCCTAATGTGCTAGTATGCACAGCTTATCAGTACTTTATGATAGACTTACCAATAAAGTCTCTTCTGTCTTAAAGAGGAAGTAAAGCCACACTAAAAAAAAAAAAAAAAAATAGACCCTGCAAGGCAAAGGCATAATGAGCTAGTATGCATAACATATTAGCTCATTATGAATAACTTGCCTGAGATGGAAGCCCCCAAAGCGACCCTCGTTGTCCTGCTCCGCCGCCGCCAACTATCCCAGAGTGACTTCCGGGTATCGTGGCTCCGGCGCTGTGACTGGCCGGAGCCACGATGACGTCACTCCCGTGCATGCGCGCGGGAGCTGCCACTAACGGCATGATCGCCGATAGCAGCGGCATGCTCAGTGCGCCTGCGCGCCGCCGTCTACGGCGCATGCGCCGTAGACAGCGGTGCCTGTCTTTTGCAAATATCTTATATTTCTTGCACCTACAGGTAAGCCTTAATCTAGGCTTACCTTTAGGTAAAAGTGGTCTGTAAGGGTTTACAACCACTCTAAAGAACCCCCTGTGAGTGTTTTAAAAAAAAAAAAATGAAATACTCCTTTAAAGGAGTTGTAACGGCAGAAGGTTTTTCATCTTAAAGCGGAATTAAACCCATCGATTTAACAGTCTAAAAAAAAAAAAGGCATGCCGTGAATGCTAACTGCACATTGGCTGTGCTCTCAACCAAACAGTCAAACCATCCAATGGCTGGTGTCATAACGGATCACATGTGCAGCACTGTGGCAGTTGAAGATTAAACAGAGGCAAAGATGGCAGCTTCCTTTGCTGAAAACGATAGGGGGGTTTACTTCCACTTTAATGTATTCTATGCATTGGGATAAAAAAACCTTCTGCGTGCAGCAGCCCCCCTAATACTTACCTGAGCCCCCTCTCTATCCAGTGATGTCCACGACTGCCTCAGCCATCCAGGACTCACTTTCCTGATTGGCTAAGACACAGCAGTGGCACCATTGGCTCCCACTGCTGTCAATCAATCTCAGTTAGAGGGGGCGGGGCCGAATGGCAGCTCTGTGTCTGAATGGATACACGGAGTTGCAGCTTGGCTCGGGTGCAGCAAAAATAGACACCCTTCAGCAACAATAGATCCTCCCAGCAACTAGCATCAATAGATCCCCTTGCCATTACATACATTCAGTGCTGGGGGTGCCGGAACTGCATTCCCCTGCGTTCCTGCTGAAAAAAGCCCTGTGTAGAGTTATTCACTTTCATGTCATTCAGAGGACAAGGGGGCACTCTTTACATTTACAGAGATTTAACCTTCACATTCAGAAAAGCTTCTTCACAGTAAGAGCTGAGACACTTTGAAATAGACTCCTTAAAGGAGAAGTACTTAATTTTTTTGATTTTTTTTTTTTCGCCCAGACATACACTTTAAGTGAAACACTCTTAGATATTTATTACCTCTCAAAGCTATATTTAGGTTCATGGCACACAAGCACTTGTTAACTTCAAGGTATAGAATTTGGTTTCTAGGGAAAAAATGAATTTCAGTCAATGAAAGGTCTGTATCACAGCGATTCTAGCGATTCATTGATTAAGTGATGGGCTTTTTGCTGTGTTAAAGCTAGCTGCTCAATCACCTGCTTTAATAGCTGCTTGTGTAACCCAATGAAGCTGCTGATGACCATAGTAAACCAGCAATTTACAGATATATGAACGAGGATTGTAGCCTGTAAGGGCAACCACTCTGCAGTCATCTACCAATGACCAGAGAAAATAGGCAGAGACTTGTAGCTACTACAACATTGCTGGTGTCACATGGCCCCAATGCTATTTTTATTGGGCTTTTCTCCTTAAGGACTGAATGTACTTTACAAATCGTAAAAAAAAAACAGCATTGTAAGCTTAGTCAGGAATGACAGCAGTAATATTATTCCCATGTCAGGTTCCCTTTAGGTTATGGCTCATGTCTGAAGGTCATTGTTAGCCAACAAATCTTAAACACATATATATGCAGTCTTTTGCTTGATAAATGTTCCCTTTTTTTAATCCTATCCAGCCTTGTTCTAACGTTGTTTAGATGTCTGATTAAATTCTAATAACAGATGTAACACCTTCATAGCTATTAGGCAAATCTAGTATTGGCTTCTACTGTAGTTACTGAAACAGTAATTGATTAGTACAGTCTGTTTGCGGTTTTACACTCTGGGAGTTTGATTACCTCCCCCTGCCTCTAGAAGAGCAACGGGCCAGATGATTCAGATTCCTGGCCTGAATAATTTGTAGGGCCTAACCAATCCCTGGGGAGGTGTGCTTTTAGCCAGAGCCAATGCCGGAACGAGGTCATCTAGAGCCCAGGGCAAACATGTCAAACTGTGACCCCCCCCCAAGATGTATGAGCATTATATGTCAGCAAAAATTACCCCCCAAAGAAATTGGGGACCAATCTGCATGCTTACCCCCTAAGCATAAATTCCCTCTCCTCCTAGGACAAATCCACCCTCTGCTGATATCCCCTCTCCCAGCGCAAATCTTTGCCCCCCTCATTCTCCTAAAGGTGTCCCAGAACGCTAAAGTGTTCGCGTTTGGCTTGAAGAAAAGGTGGCAACCATAGTGGGAGCACAGGAGTTTGAAAGCATACTTGCTACCTAAAGGAAAAAAAAAAAATAGGCAAACTTTTTTTTATTTTATGTCAACAAACTTTTTAATGGCAAAATGTGAATGAAGGTCTGCTTTTAGGTATACATTTAGAGATATGACACCATTGTCTACCCTCACTAAGCCTATAACTATGTGTAATGAGTACATTTAGCGTTTAAATGCTTGATTCCAAATACTCCTTTACGTTCAGTGCCATGTTTACGAATCATAAGTCCTTTACATTCCAAAACAGGAATGTACTGTATGTTCCGATCCCTAATTACAGCTCTTATCTGATTCATCTGCACTTGTATGTTTATATGGGTTTATTTTTGGCGCTAGGGATTGTAGACTGCATGGCGAAGACAAAGCAATCGTTTTCATAGCTACAGAAAGCAAACAGCAAAGCTAGGACAACTGGTAGAAATACAGAATGCTGTTTAATTGTTATTTTATTTATAAAGCAGCCCTTCCCCATTACTTTGCTCTCATGAATAGAGAGCATTGTTGTTCTTATAAATAAGGCAACACAAAGGGCTACAATGATTTGTAAAGTGCTGTAACCCTTAGCAATGGATCAGGTTTCAATGTTTTCAATCTTCAATTCAATGTATCCAGATCAGTAAAATGCCAATTTTGTTTAGATATACAGCTGAGAAATGACCTTCGTACATGAATAATTTAGCCCTTGCATGTGTCCACAGCCATGTCTGAGCTAGAAAATATTTTTGACCGCAGCTCATAACCAACAAAACTGCACATAGAAAACAACGCTATGTCTTTGGCTCTTATACATGATTTAGATATCGATAAGGTAATACAGAAGTCTTCCAAATTCTTCACTTGTTTGCTAAAGCATCAAGATATAAAATCTAAGATCGGAACAGCAGTAGAGAGTATATAAAAATTGGTACAATTGGAAAAATTCTCCGTGCTGAGGCCCCTTTCAGGCGAGTGAAATCCAGCAGCATATCCGCCTACTCAGCAGGGAATCTGTCCTCTGAATTCGGCAGAGCAGGCGGATGACAGGTCTGTGTCTGCTCCGCTTATCCAGAGCAGACACGGACACAGCAGCTTTCCTCTATGGGGCGGTCGGATTAAAATGGACCGCCTGTCCGTTTCCATCCGATCCAATCCACCAGATGGATGGGGAACGGATCCCTAACTGTCTGTTTTTAGGACAGGATCGGATTAGATGTCGGCGGGTGTCAACAGGTACATGTCCATTGACATCCACCCCTCCATAGAGAGCAATGGATTGTCCTAAAAAACTGACAGGCAGACCTGATGAAAGCTTCTTAATTTTTTAATCCTTTAAAAACAGGGGTGAACAGCGGCGCTAGATATGGTGATAACATAAAATTATATAGCAACCGGAATATGGGTATACATAAAATGTGTGTATGAGTAAGCACACATAATATTAAAACATTTGTTAAAACATAATGTCCATAAATGATTCGAGATCTTGTATAACTGGCACCTGGAGGCAGCTCCCTTAGGCCCCTTTCACACTGGGGCAGTTTTCAGGCGGTACAGCGATAAAAATAGCACCTGTACACCGCCTGAAAAAAACGGCCCCATTCACTCCAGTGTGAAAGCCGGCGGGCTTTCACACTGGAGCGGTGCGCTAGCAGGACGGTAAAAAAAGTCCTGCTAGCAGCATCTTTGGAGCGGTATAGGAGCGGTGTATTCACCACTCCTATACCGCTCCTACCCATTGATTTCAATGGGACACCGCGGTAATACCGCGGCAATACCGCCGCAAAGCGCCGCTACATCGGCGCTTTGCGGGCGATTTTAACCCTTTTTCGGCCGCTCGCTTTACCGTCGCCGCGGCTCCTGCCCCAGTGTGAAAGGAGCCTTAGGCTTAATGTACATGGGACGTTTTTACAACCTCTCCTGAACAATTTTAACTTGACAGATAGTAACCCATGTTTAAAACATCCGTTTTGGCGTGTTTACATGCCGTGTTTATCAGCGTTTTGCCGCGTGTGCATTTTAGAAGCGCTTGAAAAAAAAATATATTTTTTTCAAAAGAGCCAAAAATGAAAAACGCTTGGAAATGAAATGCAGCTAAAAGTGAGTTACCACGTTTAGAAGCATTTGGTGCTTGAAATGCCTCTAAACTCAGTGTCTGAACAAATTTTTTTGTTTTCCAAAAAAGTTTTCTAAACCCAGCTGCCTAGAAACGACTATAAATGACCCTGTGTACCTATACTGATAAGATAACATAGATGAAAGTTCAGGAGCAGTTGAAAAAAATGCCCAACCGTTTAGCAGCATCAGTGTACACTTATGCCTTGTACACACGGTCAGACATTCCGACCACAAAATTTGTCCAAAGATTTTGGCCGAAACTTGTGTTGCATACACACGTTCGCACAAAGTCCGATCGTTCAGAACACAGTAATGTAAAACACATACGATGGGACTACGAAGAGGCCAGTAGCCAATAGCTTGCATCCCCAAATTTATTCTGAGCATGCATGGCACTTTGTGCGTCGGAATTCTATACAGACAAAAAAAGTCTGATCTGATTTTGTTGTCAGAAAATTTAAGGTCCTGCTCTAAAACTTTTTCCATTGGAAATTCCGACGGAAAAAGTCCCCTAGAGCCCACACACGATCGGATTTTCCGACAACATAATACGATCTGACTTTTTCCGTCAGAATTTCCGACCGTGTGTACGGGGCATTGGGGTGAAGCGATGGGCTCTGTGTAAAAATGGGAACAGAGGGGTGCCAGACTGAGTGCAGTATAAATCATATATTTAATAAAAACAAGTAGTAACTCACAGGTTAAATTAGATGAGTTCAGTATGTGGTGAAAATCGCCAGTTCTGGAGTCTCATAAACGTCCTAATTGGCATCCTGTTTTCCCTTTGCAGCCTGGGGCACTGGTGTGATCTTACAGGGATACAGAGGAGGCTGGGAACCAGGAAGCAGGAAACAAAAAGCAGCTGGTCGTGACTTCACAGGAACAGGAAATGTGATTGTTAAGGATAAGCTCGGGCGTGTTCGCACAGCCCACGTGCAGAGCCCGCCAGGAAGTCGGCGCTGCGCTGCGCTAATCACAGGCAGTGAGACATTTCCCAATTTCTGCAGCCGTGCAATGTCTCACTGCCTGTGATTAGTGCAGCGCAGTGCCGACTTCCTGGCGGGCTCTGCACATGGGCTGTGCGAACACGCCGGAGCTCATCCTTAGTGATTATTCACAGTGGCAAGGAATGGTAATGCATTTCGAAGGGACTTTGAGAAGTATTTTTGGTCATGATATAATTTATAACAGATATACCCTTAATATTATATCTAACATAGAGTCCTTTCCTTCCTCCATTTTCACCATTTTATTAACTCATTATAATTTATAATATTTGATTGATTGCCAATTGTTAATAATTTAATAATATTTTTTTAATTCATTTTTTAGTTAATTAATTCATTTATACAAATTTATTAATTTTATATCCGAGGTATATTTATACATTTATATTTATGTATTTAATCAATTAATTATTTGATTGTTTTCTTCAAACGTCATAAAATTACTGTATCATCATCCACTAATAATCAGCAAGCTTTTTACTCATGTTTACATTCACTTCGGTCTACAACCGTCTACCTCTTTAAATCTGTCTATTTGATTGATGGGCCTGTTTCTATTTCCTCTGTATTTAAAGCAGAGTTCCACCCAAAAATGGAACTTCCGCTTTAAGGGAGGTGACGCCCTGACATGCCACATTTGGCATGTCATTTTTTTTTGGGGAGGGGGGGAGCCGGTACCCTCTTTTTAGAATTATGGGCTAAATTTGGACCTGAAACGGACCAAAAGATGCACAGCGTTTTTGTGCAAATCTTACCGGTCCAGTTGCGGAGATATGTGAACCGACTCCATAGAGAGACGGTCAAAATATCCTGCTATTGCGAATTGGATGCCGGGAACTCGCATCCAATTCACAATGGTTTGAACCCAGCCTAAAGTTTATGGTAACAGATGGGTAATCTACACATGAGCATTTCAAAATATCTATGTCACTTAGTTAAAAGCAGGTAGACTTGACACTTTCATTCAAGTGGTAAATGTCCCAAAACAACGTAAATTACCATGATCCTCAGCCTATGTAGAGAACCATTTGTAAAAAAACAGCTGAACAGCATAAATTGAAATGCGCATACCATACTAAAGTGTCACAGACTATTGCTTTAGGCTGACACTATCTCTGTTTACCATAGACAAACTATGCAAATGACTATGCTACGGTGGCAGTGTTTCAGAAGAGATGTGGGGGGCTAGACACTTTTTTGGGTAAGGAGAAAAAAAAGCAGCTGAACCGATTTTATTCATTTCATATTGGATTATGTCTCAAAATAGACATTTTGCCTGGCTGTTTCCATAATGATTTTGTGGACTACAGTAATATGGAACTGCCATAAAGTCATTATATAAAGAATATGAAGTATTTCATAGTCTGCTCATCTAGCATTCCATACAGAAATCTCCAGATTGGATCCTGCTTTTCTGGGGGTTTTTTTGCGCCTTCCTCTGGATCAACTGTGGGTATAGGATTGGGTATATGGGGTTGTATGATATTTTTTATTTTATTTATTTATTTTTATGGTTGAACTGGATGAACTTGTGTCTTTTTTCAACCTGACTAACTATGTAAGAACAGTACTAATCTAAATAACCCTAACAAACTGGATAACATTGTAATAATACAATGTATAGTAAACAGTTTCAGGCTTGTTCACTAAGGCAAAGAGCAATAAATGCTATACTGTAAATTCACAGTGACCAATCATAATTAACGTCAGTGAACTGGCTTCATCAAAGTGAAATTGAATTGATTTCTGGAATAGCAGTTTCACAGATATGGCTTAATGCATGCTTTAAGCTTACACTGCTGAAACTCATTAGTGCATGCATAACAGCACCCATTCGCCTCTAAAGAATCCTGGAACAGAAACTGTTGTAGACGTCATCAGACATATTCTACCCAGAGCTATGCCACTGTGCCCTATAACATCAGCTGCAGCACTGATTTATGCTTTGTGTGCACTACAGCCTGCATTATAGGATTACTAAATCCAACAACAGAAATTATTTATATTGCAGCTTACCTGTTCTTAGATGTGGGGACTGCATTTTTTTCTTTTTACAGGTTTAAACATTTTTAGAAAATAGCTGTTGATCTTGACAGCTGAATTGGAAGCACAAAACAATCCTAAGTTCGGTAAACTAATCAGCCCCTATGTAAAAAAAAAAAAAAAAAAAAAAAAAAATGAACAAAGACATATATGTTTGAAGTGCAGCCTAGGTGACAACCATGTCAGCTTCCACAAACACAAATGGAGGAGTGAGCATAGCCATCCAGGGAAAGGAAGAGTGTTATTCACAGGATAACTATTTTTTTTTTCTTGTTTATATATGGTTTAAATGTATTGGATCATGAGATCTTTTGTAAATGTACTACAGGTACTCCTCACTTAACGACCAGGTTCCATTCCAACGACCAGATCGTTAAACGAGGAGTCACAAGTAATTAATATTTTAAGCATTCTTAACTACTATACTGTACTGTATTGTGAAAAAAAGGTCTAAAGACAAAACTCCAGCTCGAGAACGTTGTTTTAATTTGCATAAGTACAGAACACAAACTAAAATTCTGTACTGTACAATACAATAATTTACAGCACGTCGTTCGGGTGGGGAGAGCTGGTCGTAAGTCCGAGCGGTCGTTAAACCGGTAAGTCGTTAAACGAGGAGTATCTGTGTTGCATGTCAGTACTGTATAACTAAAGAAGGCATCAAGCTGTGAAAACATAGCTCAGTATTTCAGTGCATGTCTTACTGAATTTTTAATTCATAATCCCGTTTGTGCCTCATTTTTGAAGTTCTTAGCAGTTTCTGCACAGTTCTATTTTATTTTATTTAGTTATTTGTCTCACTGATCAAATCATGAAACAAATTTTGCATTAAGTAATAGTAATAAAAAAGCACAGAAACAAAAGAAATGTACAGTTCATCCTCTATGTGAAAATGTGGACATTCATAATTCCTTGGCACTTGACAAACACATACTAAATAAATTTAAAAAAAAGAAAAAAAAAAAAATATATATATATATAATAATATATATATATATATATATATATATATTTCAAACACTATTAAAATTCTGTATATTTTTAATAATAAAGTGTATGCTGGTATTTTGACTCCCCATTACCATGATCGGCAGATTAGGTCCCTCAGGCAGCTTTGTGGGCTAGTATTTCCAACCTCAAGGTAGAATCCTTCTCTTTGTGGGGTAGAAGAAATAGTCCATAGTCATTTTAAGACGTTTAAAATGTTTTTTTAAAGGACCAATACATGCAGGGATTAAAGGGCTTCGAAAAAGGACACTCAAAAAGACCATAATTGCAGACTCTATCTCTATTCAGTCAGTACGTTAGAACTTTAGCTCAATTGGTGCTCTGTATTCTTCAAGCTGTAGAGCAGCTTTTGTGCAGCACTTGTGCACCTTGGATGAGCCACCAGAACTCCCTACAGCTCCTAACCATCTCTTTCAGATACTCTTCAGCAAATAAAGTTTCAACCCTGTGCGCCAATCTAGGTAAACTCCTTCCTGCACATATGCTCCTGAATATACCATTTAGCTGGACAGAAGGGAGCTTCATGCCCCAGGCTTGGGCTCCTATCTAGCATGGCATACCCTTTCCCGACAGCAGGCCCGAGAGGAAGAGAGATACAGTCATACACACACCTCCTCACCAGGCAGAGCCCATAAGGCAAGAGAGTTTTCCAAGGTCACCTCAAATATTTATATCCTACCCCAGTATATGTACATCACTGGCAATAAACCTTAGTAGTTGGCCAGTTCGTTTGAAATCCCTGCAGCTGGTGGTAAACCCTTACAAACCACATTGACCTACAGGTAAGCCTAGATTTAAGGCTTACCTGTAGGTCCAAGAAATATCATATAAAAGAGATATTTGGCAAAAGACAGGCACCGTTGTCTACGGCGCATGTGGCGCGCAGGCGCACTGAGCGCGCCACTGTCAACGGCGATATGCCGTGAGTGGCGGCTCCCGTGCACATGTGTGGGAGTGACGTCATCGCGGCTCCGTCGAATGACAGCGCCGGAGCCGCAAGATCCACCAAGAAGATGGAGGCTCCGTACACAAGGGGACAGCAGTGACTTTGCTGGCTCCTGTGTCAGGTAAGTGACACATAATGGACTACTATGCGATGCATAGTAGTCCATTATGCTTTACCTTTGCAGGGAAACAAAAAGAAAGTAAACCCATCAGGGTTTACTTCCTCTTTAATCTCCTATCCTTACCCCTCACAGTGTATGGGCAAGAGGCATTCTAATTGGTTAGCACTGTCACATGGAGGGTGCTGACCAATCAGAATCCGTCTAGCCTGTCCTATCAGCACTGCAAGGAAAGGAGAGAAAGCCAATAGGATTTTAAATTCCCGGACCGGTGAAGCGACGTCCCAGTTCTTGACAGTGTGGGATCACGGAACTCTGATACAGCGGGACCAGGGGGGGCTGGAGAGGGGGTCCAGTGTAAGGCTGGGTTCACGCTAGTGTGATCACAGACATTGTTATGCACATCACATGCAATGTCTGTGCGACGCAAATTCAGGCATACAAACTGTATTGCTGGAATCGCGTCGCTTTCGCACCAAAACGTTGCAGGACCCTTTTTTTGGTCTGCACTGGAATCAGATGTGTAAACACCCAAATGCGATACGATTCCTGTACCATTTCACAGTTCTGTGAACCGATTTGGGGTGTCATTAACTTTACATTGACACCTGCAGCGGTTCGCAGATGTCAGTGTGAACCGCCTGAGATTCAGGTGCGATGCAGGAACCCGCACAGGAATCGCAATTGGTCCCGCATCGCACCAGTGTGAACCCAGCCTAAGTTCATCTAATGCCGCGTACACACGGTCGGAATTTCCGATGGAAACAATCCGATGGGAGCTTTTCATCGGATCTTCCGACCGTGTGTATGCCCATCGGTCTTTTTCTGTCGGAATTTCCGACGGACTTTGGATTGAGAACCTGTTCTTAATTTTTCCGACGGAAAACCTTTCTATCGGATTTTCCGATCGTGTGTATGCAACTCCGACGCATGCTCGGAAACAATTTGACGCATGCTCAGAAGCATTAAACTTCCCTTTTATAGTGCAGTCGAACGTTTTTTAAGGCGTGGTGTTATTGACCGTCGGAATTTGGTGTGACCGTGTGTAGGCAAGACAGTTTAAGCGAAATTCCGTCGGAATTCCGATGGTAAAACCATCAGAGCTTTTTCCGACGAGAATTCCGACCGTGTGTACGCGGCATTACAGGTTTTCTGTAAAGGAAAACCTGAAGAAATTAAAACTATCATTTAGAGCTCAGGCTGACTACAGCCCAGCAGCACTAAATTTTGAAAAGAGACACTAGTGCTTAGGGCAGTTTCCCTACACTTGGAAGCGCTTTTTTAAACCCTTGGCTATTCCCCTCACCAGACATGTACACTAGGCTAGGGTGACCAGATGTCCCCGGTTTCAGGGGACAGTCCCCGGATTGAGGACACTGTCCCCGGACCAAGTCTGTCCCCGGATTTGTCCCCAGATTTGACTTCAACAGGAGCTGAGGCAATTTTCAAATATAGTCAGTGCAGAATAAAAAAAAAAAATCTTCTGAATTACACCCCCCCCCCCCCCGCTCCTACGAGCTTAGGGAGGTGTATTTTTTCCATTATCTGTGTCCCTTTCTGATGATGTACTGGTCAGAGCGGATGGACTATTTCTTCAGTTTCTGGCACATGCCCATTCAGCTCCGCTCACATGTTCTTCTGCCTTGGCTCAAATCCCGGCCAGTTGCCTGCCTTCTTATCTCCTTGCCTTCCCCAGCAGATTCATTTTCCTCCACTCCCCACCCAGTAGTAAAAAGGACCCGGAGAGTGTTACCTGAGAGGCTGTGAGGCAGACGGAGGCGGCAACGGGCAGAGAGAGGCAGCTGAGCTCAGCTGATGTCCAGCAGCAGGAATAGAGGGGAAGCGGATCCAATCGTGGGGCTGCCAGTGCCTTCAAGGCTTCAACACAGGACTGCTTTGGGGGTGTCTGTGAATAGACTACATTTCACGGTGTCTGTCTCTCTGGCATAATGTATGGTATCAGAACTCACAGGCAGCAGGCACTTATTGGTCAGAAGTTAACAAAATCAGCACCCAGCAGCCATGTTATGTGACACACTGTGACAGAGCCAGCCAGAGCCATGATAGAGTGCCTGCTGCCTGTGTGTTATCATAATGCTGATGATCTTAACCAGTTGCCGACCGCCTGATAGCAGATTTACTGCTACAGGGTGGTTACGCTGCGCAGGATCACTTATATACGTAATCCTGCATTTCTGGGTATCAGAGCCAATCAGTGGATCTGGCGGACTCGTCTAGTGGTCTGCCTATGTAAACAAGGCAGTTCACCATTCTGTCAGTGTGGAAGACATCGATCCTGTGTTCCTGCAAAGCAGGTACAGGGATCTATGTCTTCCCTTAGTAAAAGCACCTCCCCCACAGTGAGAAAACACTTGTTAGGCACACATTTAACCCATTGATTGCCCTAGATGTTATCCCCTTCCCAGCCAGTGTCATTAGTACAGGGACAGTATATATTTTTAGCACTGATCTCTGTATTAGTGTCACTGGTTCCCACAAAGTGTCAAAAGTGTTACTAATGCCGCGTACACACGAGCGGAATGTCCGACAGAAAAAGTCAGACGGAATCTTTTCATCGGATATTCCAATCGTGTGTGTGCTTCATCGTACTTTTTTTTCGATAATTCTGACAGACCTAGAAATAGAACATGTTCTAAATATTTCCGAAGGAACCAATTCCTATCGTCTGTATGCTGTTCCGACGGACCAAAAACAACGCATGCTCTGAAGCAAGTACGAGGCGGCAGCTATTGGCTACTGGCTACTGAACGTCCTTTTTCTAGTCCCGTCGTACATGTTGTACGTCACCACATTCTAGACGGTCGGACTTTGGTGTGATCGTGTGTAGGCAAGACAGTTTCAGCGGAACTCCATTGGAAAAACCGTTGGAGTCTATTCCGACGGGAAAACCGGTCGTGTGTACAATTTGTCCACCGCAATATCGCAGTCCTGATTGCTGCCATTACTAGTAAAAAAAAAAAATATGTCCCCGGATTTCATTTTAAAAATCTGGTCACCTTACACTAGGCTCAATTCACAAAGCTAACAGGCCAGGATAAATACAGTATATATTCATACATACGGTACATACTTTACCATGTTAAAGCTTATATGAGATTTTAGTTTTAGGGTTAAGAGCTGCTTTGGCTGTGCGTGGCTGAAAGAGCCTTGAAAAACGAATGGAGTATTTTCCCATATGTTGCACAATTGTAAATCCTAGATTGTATCTCACATATAGCCTATTGCAGGCATAGTGAATGTGTTATCCAAGAATCACACTGTGACGAAAGGGCACAGGCTTCTTTTTTCAGCAGGCCATTGTCCTTTTAGAGGTGTGAAGAGAGAAGCGGCATTAACCTGCTCCTGCTGGGCACCCTGTGAAACAGACATCCTAGAGGCAGCTGAAATAGCTAATGGAAAACGCCTGTCCTGTTTATGAATGAATTGCAGGGGGGATTCCCGGGCCAGACGTACAAATTTCTTTTTACATTCAGAGCAGCTTCATGGTTTCCTCTGAAGGTATTCATTTCATGTATGTATAACAACTGATGACTTGCTGGACATCCCCTGTGATGGCAACATTGCCCTGTACTGCATGAATGAACTCATTACACTATGATGTTGCCTCATTCTTTGTTCTAAGAAACAGTTACAAACAAACATGCTGAATTGCTTAAAAAAGAAAAGGTATCATCAAAATAGAATATTTCTGACACTTTAGAGCCTAGGGTGACAAACTGTAATTGCAAATCATTGGAGCCTAAGGCAACGCTGTAAGTGAAAATCACTATCGGATATGTCACAGCAGATGTAATAAATTTAGCAGATGTGACTAAGGTGGGCTTTGGATGTTTTTTCAAGTAACTTCTTTTTAAGGCAGTAATGTATTAAAATAATACCCTGTACACACGATAGTATTTTCCGACAACAAAATCCATTGGATTTTTTCCGACGGATGTTGGCTCAAACTTGTCTTGCATACACACGGTCACACAAAGTTGGTCGGAAATTCCGAACGTCAAGAACGCGGTGACGTACAACATGTAGAGAAAAATGAAGTTCAATAGCCAGTGCTGCTCTTCTGCTTGATTCAGAGCATGCGTGGCACTTTGTGCGTCAGAATTGTGTACACACGATCGGAATTTCCGACAAACGGATTTTGTTGTCGGAAAATTTGAGAACCAGATCTCAAATTTTGTGTGACGGAAATTCCTATGGAAAATGTGTGATGGTGCCTACACACGGTCGGAAATTTCCGACAACAAGGTCCTATCACACATTTTCCATCGGAAAATCCTATCGTGTGTACAGGGCATGAGAGAAAAATTAATTAGGGTATCCTTGGATTACAGGGTGTATGCACACGTAGGTGTTTGCATTTTTAAGAACTAGGATCTCTGCATCTACCCATTGATGCCTATAGTGAGGTCCTGTGTTTAATGAACATCTGCTCCTGTAAGGTACACTACTATTTTATTCCTATTTGCCTTTACAAATGCTAACAGTACAGGGGGTCCCTGACTTACGAACGCCCGACCTACGAACAACCCCTACTTACGAACGGGGCGCTGCGGGGACCCTCCGCCATTTTTCGCTGTTTTTCGCCGTCTTTCGGCCGTTCTGTGCATACGGAGCCTCGGAAAATGCCGGAAATGTCCGTAATTTGCCGCGCATGCGCAGAACGGCATTAGACGGAACATCGGAAATGTCCGGAAATCTCCGTATTTGTCGGTCTGCGCATGCGCGGCCGACTTACGAACATTTCCGACTTCCGTACAGGCGGGCAGTCCCTAACGAGTTCGTAACTCGGGGACCCCCTGTAGTCAGAAAGACCCAAATAGCGTAGAATCTATTTTTTTATTTAGGTGCACCACAGCTTTGCTTACTTCTCCATCCTTGAAATAATGCTTGGATCTCAGGGAATCCATGCAAAAATGAATTTATCATTAAGTTATAAATATAATAAATAAAAGAATAAATAATGTGACATGCATAGCATATTTTACATCCCAAGCTGATCATTTTTTAACATTCCCTGCATTCTTTGTAAGACAAATTTATTTTTAGAATTATCCTGAAATGAATAACAATGGACAGATAAGAAATGCAGACACTAAAAATTGTAGTGTCCAGTTACATTGGTGGTCAGTGGAGAAATGCCCAATTATATTAAAGGTCACTGGAAAAGTGCTTCCTTACATTGGTGGTCAGTGCAGTGCCCCCTTATTTTGCTGGTAGGTGGGAGGACTCCCTTGCATTGCTGGTCAGTGCAGTGCTCCTTTAGATTAGCGGTCAGTGGGGGGACACCCTTACATTGGTGGTAAATGTGGTGGCCCCTTACATTGGTGGTCAGTGGAGGGACTTTTCTACACTGGTGGTCAATGCAGTGCTCCCCATATATTAATGATCAGTGCAGTGCCCCCTTACTTTAGTGGTAAGTGGGAGGACGCCCTTACATTGGTGGTCAATTTAGTGCCCCCTTACAATTGCAGTCACTAGAGAAATGCACTCTTACATTGAAGGTCAGTGGAAAAATGCTCCTTTACATTATTGATCAGTGGAGAAGGGCTCCCTTACACTGGTGATCAGAAGGAAATGTGCCCCCTTACATTGGCGTTCACTGGGAGAAGGGTCCCTTACATTGTGAAAGCTTGAAGAATTTCCCTTTTCCTTAAAGTGGTTGTAAAAAAAAACCTGCAAGACAAAGGCATAATGAGCTAGTTTGCATAGCATACTAGCTCATTATGAATTACTTATCCTGAGATCGAAGCACCGTAGCGGTCCTCGTTCATCGCTCTGGCGGCCGACATCTCTCCAGGAAGTTATTTCCGAGTATCGCGGCTCTGGCGCAGTGATTGGCTGGAGCTGCGATGATGTCACTTCCGCACGGTAGTGATGCCGTAACGGCAGAGTACAATTGTACGTGCCGTTGCTTCAGTTTTCTTAAGTGCGCATGTGCCGATGACGTTGGCACATGCAAATACAGGGATATCTCCTAAACCATGCAGGTTTAGGAGATATCCAGTTTAGCTACAGGTAAGCCTAATTATAGGCTTGCCTGTAGTATAAAGTGGTTGTAAAGGGTTTACAACCACTTTAATACAGCTAAAAAAATCATTATTTGGGACAGGTGAAGTTCCACTGGACCAGCAATGCTGGCTCTGCTAAGTTACATTGATGCCGAAATTATGCAGGCATCTTCAAGTGGAAGATAAATCTGCCACTGCTCATGGAACCCCTAGCAGCCCCTAGAAAACTCCTAGGGTTCCACAGAATCTGGGCAATTAATGGCTGCTATACTCAAACAAGTATAAATTACCAGAATAGAAATTCTCCTTTTGTTATAACAGCAGCTGTTAGTCTGAAGGCTAATCACAACACTATTTTTTTGGTAAAACAACCCAACCACACTAGTATTCCCTTGTGTCTATAGATTAAATTGAAGTCACCTGGCAATGCATCTGCTGTGTATATTAGTGCTACAAGTAAGTAACACCTCACAGCATTCAGGGTAAAGCTCCTACTTGCATGCATAATGCTGGGAAGCTTCAAATTAACATATAGAAAAGTGTCAGAACAATTTTGTTTGAATTGTATCATATACAGGATTCTAGACTTGAAGAATTCCTCAGATGCCTCTATACACAGGTCTAAGGCTCGGTTCACACTACTGCGACCTACTGTGCAACTTTGCCAGGCGACTTCTTGGCGATTTGCTGGCAACTTTAGTACTACTTTGATGCAACTTTGAAGCAATGGAGGTGCTGGGTAATCTTCCTGTAATGTCAAATCCACTTTACATCAATATAGATGGGGGTCCAACTTGGAGGCGACTTCCATTAAAGTCTATGAGCAAGTCGGATAGAAGTCACCTTGAAGTAGGGAACCTTTTCTAAAGTCGAAGGGACTTCAGTAGAGCTAAGTAAGACAGCTCTCATTGACTAACATGGGATTTCACATGTCACATGACTTGGGATCTCACAAGTCGGATCCCAAGGCATGGCAGTGTGAACCGAGCCTAAAGAAAAAGACGTACATTGTCCATAAATGGAGAAATAGGGAAGAAAATGCTCCCAAACCCTAGCTGAAAGCCCAGACTGTTTCGTAATCGTTAATTTGAACTCTTTCAAAAACAGTTGTGAAATGCCATATTCCACCCAGGATGGTTTCAGGGACTGTATAGTATGAAATATATTTTTTAGTATTTAACTAACCATTTCTTCAACTAACTGCTCCTTACTGTTTTTCCTATTTCACCATTCAACTGCTACATAGAACTTCCCTATAGTTCCTAACTGCATTTTCTGCGGCATGATAATGCATCATAACCACTTCCTTTCTCTGTTATTCTGAAACCCAGTTTCCACTGATCATATCCTAAAAAGGAAACATCTGTTTAACTTGCTAACGACAAATGATAAAACATGAACGTTTTGTTCAAAAATTAAACTCAAAAGCTACTATATAGTCAGCATTGAAACTAATGCGCATATTCTTTTAATTGGTCTTAGAAATAAGAAGCCAATGCAAACTTTTGTTACATTTCTACCATTCATTTACAAGCTTCCCACTTTCAATCAAAGGGGATTCCTAGTGTACTTGGAAATCCCCTAGTTATTTTCGACCCCAACCATGTTATTAGTAACCCACATCCGAGTATTGTTGTCATTACTGAGCAAAATGTAGATACAACCATTTCCATGCATGGTAGCACATACAAGGGTTCTTTAAAATGTTTCTGCACTTTTTTTTTAAACTTTTTTAAGTGCAGAAACTTTTTGAAGACCCCTTGTATAATTGTCACACCAAAGTACCAGGTTTCACTAATTCCAGGTTAACCCTGTACCTGCAGATTCTCAGGTGCTGATAGCTTAAAGTATAATTAAAGGCAAAACTTTTTTTTTAATTTTTGGATAGAGTAGAGAGGGATTAGAATGTTTTCAGGTTTTTATTGCTGTCTGTGTTTCCTCTCTCTATTTGTCCTGTTAAACATTATCATTAAAAGTGAAAATATAAGAAAATCTTAAACTGTTGGATGGCCCCAGAAAAGTAATAGAGGGGAAATCTTCCAATGGGCACACTAGTTTTGGTGACCTGGGGGTCCCCAAGGATATTCCCTAATTTTCAGGGATTTCCTTTCATTTTACTGTATGGCTACAGGACAGGAAGTGAATGGAAATCTCTGCAATGGGACACAGATGGCGAAAAAAAAAAAAACTTACAGGGGTTTAGCACCCTGATGTTTATGCAGGGTTTCTCCTAAATTTACCTGCCAGGTGTTGTTACCTTGGCTCATTGTTAGGGATCAATTGATTTCACCCTAAGTCTAGAATTGCTGGACTTCTCTCTTCTGCCGCTAGGTGGCCGGGTACCTGGTGGCATTAGATAAGACAAGGGCAAAGCAAGGACAGATTAGGAATACATGGAGTCAGTTGAAAAGGGTTCTGTGCCACCTGGACGGCTGTCTGGGTGGACGTGTGTTGTACTGCCCTGGCTGCTAGGCTGGAGTTTGGGCCTATTCCGGGAACATCTGGCTGCTATGCTGTCTGAAGGCCTATCCAGAAGCAAGAGAGCAGCGCAGAGCAACCTTATTATCAGGGACCACAGTGAGTAGCTGAAGCAAGTACCGAAGCAGAATTCTCACCAACTGGGGACGGTGAAAAATCTGGAAACTTCAGTGGGTATCAAGCCAGGGACCCAACCAGTGGAGGTGACATTTGCAGAGCAGCCTTGTGTGTCAAGCCAGGGATGGAGCAGGCCAGTGGGGTGAGGCTTGAGATGTATCTGGAGTGCCAAGCTAGGGACCCAGCAGAGAAGCGGGGGTGATGCTTGAGGAAGATACTACAGTGAAGGTTGGAGGAGCTCAAGGGATTCAGTGGCAGTGAATCATCTAGTCTAGTAAGAGAGACTGGGAGCTCAGTGGGTTGAAGAACTACAAGAAGTGATTGTAGTGGAAGTGAAGAAACTGTTACACCTTGTGTTAGAAACTGTTATGCCCCGTACACACGACTGGACTTTCCGTCAACAAAACCGTGGATTTTTGTTTGAAGGATGTTGGCTCCAACTTGTCCTGCATACACACGGTCACACAAATGTTGGCCAACAATTACGAACGTAGTGACGTACAAGACGTACGTGATATCTCCATTACGAACGCTAGTTTTACAAGAGCGCTTCCGTCTCGTACCTGATTCCGAGCATGCGCAGACTTTTGTCTGACGGACTTGTGTACACACGATCAGAAAGTCAGACAACAAACATTTGTTGGTGGACAATTTGAGAACCTGCTATCCAACATTTGTTGGCAGAAAGTCCTACAGCAAATGTTCGATGGAGCATACACACGGTCAGACTTTCCGCCAACAAGCTTACATCCAACATTTGTTGTCGGAAAATCCGATCGTGTGTACAGGGCATTAGACTGTTGCTATAGGAGACAGCATTCCTACACAACACATGCAGATGTGGTGTCTTGCTGGATGCCTTTCCCTGTAAGGCTGTCTACCTGTAGAAGTCTCAGAGTCTGCCAAATTAACACTGCAACTGCCTAAGGGTGTCCTGGCCCTAACCCTTTCTCCCAAAGTTCTGTTCAAGAGAAATAAAATCTCTTTGCATTCAAGAAGTGTCTGGCACCCATTAATCTGTTTTACACTACCCACTATGCCTTACAACCCACTCTATATAGAAGGATGTCAGCAGCTCTTGGCTCTGGAGCTTCTCATTAGACTGAAGGAGTCCTGGGACATTGGGGGTTATAACTCTTCCTTGCTGTATCCAAAAAGAAAGAAAAAAAAATTGCCCATAGTTCTACTTTAACACAAATCTTGCACTAAATTGTAAGCTTCTTTAACAGTGGGCTACCCTCAAAGCAAAGCAACTGCAATTCCCCCTTAAAAAAATCTGAAGATTTTTTTAAACATTTTTGTTAACACCAAGTTTCCATCTGCAGCACCTAGGCAAAGGTCTGTTGCTGCCCAAGGGTGACTCCGTTGCTCTGCCATCGAGGATTCACACTTGGGCAGCAGCATTGTCTGGAGAAGTGTGTTACTGTCCAGGTCACTAGGTGAAAATAAAGGGAAAAACAATTAAGAAAAGGAAAACTAATGCAGGCACCACATTTAAGGATTGTTATGCTGCAGGCTCAAAGGGGGCTGGAAAGAGATGCAAGGTCCCATGGACAAGAATTCAGATGTCACCCCAGTATCCACCATTTCTTTTTGGTGCAAATTTCATATGAACTAGAAAAATGTTTGTTTACTGTAGATGATTCAGTCCAAACCAAACCATATCCCAACCTGGAAGATCAATTCACTTTAATATACCAGCATTAAAGGTAAAGCAAAAGATTGACTCTGTTTTATATGTTACTAGTGATTAGCTTGGTAGTAAAATATACATCCAGTTTTATGTAGACCAACCTGCACCTCTTTAACCTCAATTATCATAAAAATGTCACGTAAACCTTTCATTTGGCAGGTGTATTTCTGTAACGTTGTATTATCAGTAATGCTAAATTATAGAAGCATTCATGATTTGTCACAAAAGCAATATAAACTATAAGGTATTCTTCAGGGAGAAGACATGTCTGAAAAATATGAATCATTACTATTAGAGGCTAAACTTTTGGTAGAATTAAGCGATCTTCATTCCAGATAATAATGTTAAATGGGTGACGGTAATAATTATTTGAATTAGTCACATGATCTAGCGTTGTTTTGTTTATATACGAACTATGTATGGCTTGGAATACGTTTTGTGTTTTACACATACAGTGATTCATGGTGTGCAGTGATGCGTGTCTATGAGGACTCCACTGTGTAATCCAGATTACCTCTGAGAGCCTTGTTCTCACACACACCTTCTTGTCATTCCTACCACTTTTGTATCTTTCCCCATATTAAACCATCTGTTTTTGTCTTCTGTCCACTGCTCCACTTCTCACTAGGTAGAAATACATCTATCACATGAGTTTTTAAGGCTGGGTTCACAATATTACGAATTATTTATTTTAAATTAATATTACGAAATCTCTACGGAGCCGGTTCACACATTTCTGCAGCAGCTCCGGTGCGAATTGCACAGGAGCCTTGTGTGTCTTTTGATCCGTTCCAGGTCCGAATTCAGCCCAAAATTTGGGCTGAAATCGGACCTGAAATGATGAATGGAGACGCATCGGACTCCTGATGTGAGTCGCTGCGTTCTCCAGTGTGAACCCAAGGCTGGCCATACATGGTCGAATTTTGAAAGAATTTCTTTTGAAAATCAGAAAATTGCATTTTGTGATCCGATGGTGCCACCATTGATTTTGAAATTCGACCAACCAAGCCTTCAATTTCACCTCATGTTGCTACAGAAGAATTTCCGTGGCTGGGAATCTTCTTTTCTTTCCGGGAATTTTCTTTTCTTGCACATGCGCATTTCTTTTTCGATTACATTACTCGCCTGATTCTCCCATCATTGATTAGAAAATTGTTTGCTTTCAAAAAATTTCCAACATGCCCAATTAATCAAATTCCATGGGCTCACGAAAATCTGCTGTTACTGCAGCCCACTAATTCTTAGATAAGATTTTCGAAAAGAAAATTCTTTCGAAACGTGACCCATGTATGGCCTGCCTTAGACCCCATACACACTTACATTTTCTGCAGATTTTTGTCTTCAGATTTACCAAAACCATATAATATGAGGTCAAACCTTAAGAGTTTCAATTTGTATGAAATCAGACAGGCCCTTGCATTGCATGGTTTTGGTAAATCCGAAGACAAAAATCTGCAGAAAATCTAATAATGTGTATGGGGCTTTATTGTCTACCCTGGATCAATTTTACACAATTGGTAGGGGGGAGAAATCTGAGATTAAGGCTGCTCCCTATATTAGAAAATAAATGGAGATCGGTGATCGATGCATTTCACATATACATTAATAAGGACGATCTGCGCTTTTGCAGTTTAGTTTATTTATATAATTTATTTTGTTTATTCACTGGTTTAAGGAAAACACACAGTAACTGTTAACTTTTACTTCAAATTTCAATTTAGTTTGAGTCATAGTCTTTTGACTAAAATGCCATTCGAGTTTTAGTCGTATTTTAGTCACCTGAATTGTTTTAGTCGTGTTTTAGTCAACTAAAATCTCCAGTACAAGTTCTGGTTGGTAAACGTCCCTCCCTCCAAATTTTTATTACATTTTTGCTCATTGACAAAAATTGGAATTGATTTTCATCATGGTTTTCGTCAATTGACTTACCGGTAATTAGAATTTTATTTTTGTTTAGAAATTTCTGAGAAAATTCAGCTGAGCTGAGGAACATTATGATGAAAATATTATTTGTTGACTAAATTAAAACTGGTACATAACACTAACCTCACCAGAGCCTTCAATTATAATTATATTATTATTATACAGGATTTATATACCAAAAACAAAATGGAGGGAGACAGTTCAATTATAATACAATTGAAAACAAAAAGAATCAGAGGGCCATAATGAGCCTACAAGAGATGGGGCAAATTGGGTCCAAAGCCATTTAGTCTAGCACTAGGTTATTGTGCAGTATAAGAAAGTCAGGGCACCCAGAGGAAGCCAAAGTACACACAAAACCCAATATAAAATAACATGCAGGTAGACTAGGTTAAGAATTGGATCCATACCTCCAGTGCTATGAGGCATTACATAGTCACTGTGCTCCTCCTTTTACCAAGATTTCTCAAAAACACATTCTGAACTTTGATGTGATGTTTCAAAGTCATTGTGAGAATAGAAGGGATCGGAAACATTCTGTCAACAGTTAACACTGGCACACATTAAAGCGGAACTACACTGCATCTGAGCACCACAAACCAAGAGCGCTATTTAATTCATTTTTAATATTCAAAGCAAACTCACCCATCTATCCATGTCTCTATGCTTTATTTTGCTGAGAAATCACTTAGAAAAACACCCCCTAGCATTTCTGGCTGAGGCCATCTTGAGTAGGGGCAGAAGATTCATGTAGCATTTTCTTCTTGGAATCCATTTGCCCTTAGCTCAGGCATTCAGGCAGGTGGGTGTGCTTAGATGAGAATACCATTCCTCCCCTCCTGAAGACTCCTGGGATGTATGACATCATTTGCCTAGGAATGGAAACCAGGAAGTAACTAAAGAAATGTAAAAAACTGTTTAAAAACATGTAACTATGATATACTTTCCTATCTATTTACTAATGCTAGCAGCATAAGGATTCAAAATAGTCAATGATGATTGAGAATGTGAAGGTCCATTTTAATATATTTATTAACCAACCCTGAGGGTTGAGCCGGCCAGGCGGCGCAGCTCTCAGTGCAGAGGACGTCATATGACGTCCTCCCCTTCACGGCCCTCCAGGGAGCGCACCACCGCCGCCGTGTCACTGGGCACCCGATGCGCGTGCACAGCGGCCGCGATGTCCGCCGGGCACCCACAATTGCCCGGTAACACAGCGGGAACGTGGATCTGTATGTGTAAACACACAGATCCACGGTCCTGTCAGAGGAGAGGAGCCGATGGTGTGTTCTCTGTACAGAGAAACACTGATCGGTCTCCTCCCCTTGTGATCGGTCTCCCCCCACAGTAAGAATCACTCCCAGGGAACATGTTAACCCCTCCCCGCCCCCTAGTGGTTAACCCCTTCACTGCCAGTGTAATTTACACAGGAATCATTGCATTTAAATAGCACTGATTGCTGTATAAATTACAATGGTCCCAACAATGTGTCAAAAATGTCCGATGTGTCCGCCATAATGTCGCAGTCACAATAAAAATCGCTGATCGCCGCCATTACTAGTAAAAAAAAAAAATAATAATAATAAAAATGCTATAAAACTATCCCCTATTTTGTAAACACTATAACTTTTGAGCAAACCAATCAATAATCGCGAATTGCCAATTTAATTTACCAAAAATATCTAGAAGAATACGTATCGGCCTAAACTGAAATGTATTTTTTTAGATATTTTTTGGGGATATTTAGTATAGCAAAAAGTAAAAAATATTGTTTTTTTAAACTTGTCCCTCTTCTTTTGTTTATAGCACAAAAAATAAAAACCGCAGAGGTGATCAAATACCACCAAAAGAAAGCTCTATTTGTGGGAACAAAATGATAACAATTTCATTTGGGTACAGTGTTGTATGTCTGCGCAATTGTGCGACAGCGCTAAAAGCTGAAAAATGGCTTGGTCAGGAAGGGGGTGAAAATGCACTGTACTGAGGTGGTTAAAATGCTAGTATGTATGACCTGACCAGACATTGTACAATTTTTGATGATTTGAAACCAGACGCTACAGATATCTTTGCATTATTGCCAGGCAACTGTCATTTTCAGTGGTAGTGGTCAGCAGTGGCAGCCTCTTACCCAAAACAGATTTATTTTAAAGAAGATTTATCATCAGCGTCATAATAACACTACAAACAATAGTTATTTATAACAATCCAATATAAGCTTACTCATGAAATCTTTCATGTTTTGAGTGCTGCCTGTCTGCTGGTAATCTCTTTCCTCAACTTCCTGGATTCCCTGCATGCTTTGCAGCTCTTCTGCTCTGCTGGGTATGTTCAATTTCTAAGGACTACATATCCCATGGTACCTTGCTGTCTGCAAGCAGTGATTCCTATACTGACTTCACCTCCTGAAGCTCCTCCTCTCAGCACCTCTGTAGTTCAGAAGGCAGGCTCTGTGAAATGTGCTTTATGTCACAGAATTCCAGGAAATAAACGTGTGGAGATCTAAGTTTACAAACTTCAAGAACATTCAGATTAATAGAAATAATTGTAATACAATGTTGAAATAATTATATGATTTTACATTTTGACTATAGATACACTTTAACCACTAGCCGACCTGCTCACGCAGATATACTGCGGCAGGTTGGCTCTCCTGTGCAAATCGCGTACCTGTATGGTGGCTCGCGCAGGCGCAGTAGCAGGCGGGCATGCGCCGCTAGCGCGCGCGCGGGTCGGGTGGACTCAATGTCCGCCGGTGACCCGCAATCGCCTAGTAGAGAGGCAGAACGGGGATCTGCCAGTGTAAACAAGGCGGATCCCCGTTCTGACAGGGGACATGTCAGAGAGCTACTGTTCCCAGTGATCAGGAACAGTGATCTCTGTCATGTTCCAGTGAGCCCCCCTACAGTTGGAACACACCCAGGGAACACACTTAACCCCTTGATCGCCCCCTAGTGTTTATACCTTCCCTTCCAGTGTAATTTTTTACATTGATCAGTGCATTTTTATAGCACTGATCAATGTAATAATGTCACTGGTCCCTGAAAAGTGTCATTTGGGGTCAGATTTGCCCGCCGCAATGTCGCAGTCCTACAAAAAATTGCAGATCATCTCCATTACTAGTAAAAACAATAAAATAAATAAAAGTCCCTAAATTTATCCCATAGTTTGTAGACGCAATAACTTTTTCACAAACCCATCAATATATGCCTATTGTAATTTTGTTTACCAAAAGTATGTAGAAGAATATATATCGGCCTAAACTGAAATTTTTTTTTTTTTTTGGATATGTATTATAGCAAAAAGTTTTTTTTTTTTTCAAAATTGTCGCTCTTTGTTTATAGCGCAAAAAATAAAAACCGCAAAGGTGATCAAATACCACCAAAAGAAAGCTCTATTTGTGGAAAAAAAAGGCTGTCAATTTCGTTTGGGTAGGTTGTCACGTGAAATAAATGTATATAATCCTGTATATACAGTCCTATACCTGCAGTTGATCCAGTGAAGGCAAAACACCCCAATTAAGCATTATCCAATTTGTTCCAGCGGGGGGAAAAAAGTGTTCCTGATCTCCAAGAGGCAATCGGATTTCCCCCGGATCAACTTTACCTATAAATATTAATATCCAGTTATATTATGTGTATCTAGGATAGATACATAAACTCAGGAATAGATAATGTACAATATAGTTCTTAGAGTGCAGTGGTATGTAAGGTATAACATAGCTTATAGAGTGCATTTGTCAGAAATATGTGTTGTACAACACAACATGTAGAGTGCAATGGTCAGGGGTAAGTACATACAATTTAGTAAATAGAGTGCAGGTGTCAGGAGTACGCAACACAGTGACCATTATAATGCTGGTCAGTGGAAAGAAAATATGATTGGTGTTTAGTGGGAGGGAAAAAAATGCTTTGGTCTTGAAGGATGGTGGAAGGAACAAATACTCAGATTCTGGTAGTGAAATGTAAAAAAATGTCCTAGCATTGGTGGTCAGTGGGAAGAAGAATGTTCAGGCATCGGTGGTCATTGGGAAGATTGCTCTACTCGACAGTGACGACATAAAACCAGTGCCAGGTCCTGGAACCTGGCACCAAGACATGGCCTGGTCTTGAGGGATCCCAGGATTTTGGTTTCTGCTGTAAAAAGCAACCTCCTATTGTGTCTCTCCCTTCAGTTGACACCAGCACCTTTTGTGCTGTTTGCCACTGAGGGTCATGTTGCAGGCGCTCAGCGTGGATGCAACATAGAGCTTCCTTTTGCATAAGCATTACATATAGTTAAAGACTTCTCGCGTGTGTAAAACAAAGGAGATGCAAGCAAACTGAATATAAATGCTTTTTCCTCCCACAGTTTCACCAGCTTTTCTTTCTCTTCATTGCCTATTATTTCTATGACTCAAACTGAGCTCCAGTGTTTCACGTCAAAATAGTGCTGGTGTTTCTCCTCCATTGCTATTTGTATCCTGTAAAACCAGAACAAAGGTGAGTCTACTTTGTAAACAGGAATGATTATGTCATTGAAATATATGATTTAACCCTGGAATGACACTGATGATGAACACACCTTGAATTTGTTTTCATAGTATGACAACATGTGACACTAAAGGCAACACTAACATTATTATTAGATGATAAATTAGGTTCTTAAACTAACACCACCTCCATGGAAAGAAACTGTCTTAAGACATACTGAATGGCCGAATCTATCTATCTATCTATTGAAAAAAAAAAGCTTAGAAAAGTCCCTGCAAACACAAACTAAAACAAAACAATATACCCACATAAAACAGAAAAAAAAGAGGCTTTAATATTTACATGAGTGCAGAAAGAAAGGCCTGCGTCTGTTGAAAAGCTGCTGCAGATATGTATAGTATGCTCCAGTTAAGATTTTGCTGGACGCATGGCTAATCTTTTTTTATTAGAAAAGAACAGGAAATGACATCATAACCGTGTAGTTCTACTTGAAAGAGCATTCCATAAAATGAACATTAAATAACACTACTACCTACTGGCGAAACTACTAATTACAGTTTAATATATGGAAATGGTTGTTGCACCTATGACTACATAACAGCATGCTAACAGCTCTGCCCCCTCCTTAAAATAAAACACAAAGCATAAAGAAAAATGAAAAAATTTCCTAATAAAACAATCCCTCAAAAAGCTGCAAAGGGGAAAGCAACAGCTAGAAAGCAATGACACTTGTTAAAGCAACAGTATTCAGAACACGAGGATATGTGAATAAATCTGTGAACACAGAGGAACGCACAAGACATTATAGCCCACAACTGCAATCACAGCATAGACTACCACAGTTACAGGGTAGCTAATAACAAAAGGAAAACGTTTTAGTTTTTTTTGTTTTAGGTAGAGTGGAGATGGATTAGAATTCCTGACAAGTTTGTGTTGCTGTGTGTCTCTGTTATGCCGACTACACACGATTGGACTTTCCGGCAGACAATCCGACGCACTTTGCCACACACGATCACTCCAAAAGTCCGCCGGATTCGAACGTGATAACGTAGAATAAGGAAGTTCATATCCAGTAGCCAATAGCTGCCCTAGCCTTGGTTTTAGTCCGTCGGACTAGCACACAGACGACCGGATTGTCCGCCAGACTGCCAAGTCCAGCAGATAATTTTGAGTCAAAACTTCTTTCTAAGTCCGCCAGACTTTAGGGAAGAAAAAGTCTGCTGGAGCCCACACACGATCGAATTGTCCGCCGGACCCTGGTCTGTCGGACTAAGTACGCCGGATAATACGATCGTGTGTACGCGGCATTAGGGAAATTCACCCTCTCTATTTGTCCTGTTTACCCTTATCACCAATAATGAAGGAGAAAGAAAATCACAACATTTTAGCTGTCATCAGAACAGAAATAGAGGGTAAATCTTCCAGGTGACCCTGGTGACCCTGGTGACAGCCTCACTTTGGAGGGGTTTCCTCTCACTTCCTGTTTTAGCTGTGGGACAGGAAATGAAGAGAAATCTCCCCAATGGAGCATAAATGGCAAAAAACTGATGGGTTATAAGCCTCCCTTAATTTAACCAAATGATATAAAGTTTTGCCTTTAGTTTTACTTTTAGTAATGTTCTCCCTAAGCTCCCCCTAAACATATTGTCAGCTCCCCCTATCTTCTCTCTAAAAGTTCCACCAAATACTGAAAATAGGGTTACTGTGAAACCCTCACCCCCATTTATACTGAGGGGTCTGGCCTATTCAATTCCCTCTTTGATGAGCCCTTCTAAGCCCGCTGACCATGATTCAAAAGTCATGTAGTATATTATGGTTTTTAAAAGATTCAAATTAGCAAAGTTAAATTTGCAAGTGTATGCAAATCCAAATCTGGTAGATTCGCCAAAAAAAAAAAAAAATGGTTGGCATGAATCCAAACCTCATCTCTACTGATCAGTAGCATATGTGAGGATCTAGCAGCAGAAAAAAAAAAAACATACATAAAAATCTCACGAAACAATGTATGAACATGCTAGCTGATCAAACTACAAGTTGATATTTTGAATATTTCCAATAAATGCAGCTCAGACAGTAGAGTAGAGTACAGTAAACAATAAGTGTAATGACTAGCACAGTTCCAAGGTCAGAATGTGATAGTATCTTGTGACTGATTATTTTCTTTTATCACTAATTCCATGAGTAAAGGTGATTTCATTGTGTGTACACAAAGACTGCCGGTCTGTGATCTTTTGGCACTCCTGTTGGTGTTTTGGTTGTTTCTGCTTCTATTACTGCCGTTTTGCTCTTAGTTTAGTCTTCATTATCACAAATGCACCAGGTACATGTCTATCTACTGGAAAGGGATATATAATAAGTAAACCTGTAAAGGATATGGGCTTATTCATTGGCTAAAACAAGAACTTTGTGCTGTGGCAAAGAGAGAAACTAGAAACATGAAGAAAATATATCTTAGCAGCCTTTGTTACTAAAATGTTGTATTTAGATGCTTACAGCCCATCATTTTGTATGTATCTTAATGCAGGTAAACATGCGTTTGCATATGTACTCATAAAGCCATTTAAAGAATTGTACATGTCTAATCGGTGAACGTGTGCATGGAAGGAAAAGAAGCCCACTAATGGAAACACAAATCACTGCTTTCCGGTTTGGTAGGTAAGGCTACAGCCTAGATAAAGTCAACTCAATGGACACCGGAAAACAGCAACACACCAATTACAAAATCTGGGTATACAGTGAAGCCATTGTGGATAACTATTGATTTGTTACATCTGTTCTACAGCATGTGGTTCACAACCAGGGGAACTGAACTGATACATTACAATAGCCAACTTTTTTTTTACAAGTAAACGATAAGCCAACTTTAGGTTTAAAATATGATATACATCCATATGTGGTAAAAACCTTATCATGCTTTCTTTGGATAATTCACCCAGAATTATTGAAACATGTGAGATATTTCCTTCAGGCAAAATTTTATTTGATACATGTACATGAAATTATTTCCCAGAGAAAGTATTTGCCAGCCACCCCTTCCCCATGGGCTCAGGCCCCTTACCACTAGCCGGGCCTTCTTTGGAACTTGTATTACCACTCTGTTTATCATGGAAAGATATTTTCAATTTGAAATAAACTGGTTGAATTTTATAAAAGTTAAAGTACAACCACAATCAAAGGAAATATTATAGTACACTTGCATCATAACAAGACAGGTGTGCTTGCTGTAAATTTGTTGTGTTTTATTGCGAGCTGTAGCAGAACCTTTTGTCAGTAACCATGAATCAGACCAAGACAGAAGTAACAGTTAAATCGCACTTGTTTAATAATTAAAGTAAATAGAACAAACGTAGTCAATACATAGCCAAAGTAAGGTAACCGGAACGGATAGTCAGACAAGCCAGAAAGTCAGGAAGTCAGGGAACAGCAAGCAGGATCTGGAGCCAGAGGGAATGTCAGCCAAGCAAGTCTTTAACAGGAACGCAGGAGATAGTCTATGATGTTGACCAAGGTGAAGGCAGAGATCATCTGGGCTGGACGGCTTAAGTAAAGGGACTGACGAGCAGGATATCATCAACAGGTGAGTCACTGTGGAGAGATAAGAGCTGGCAATTAGTCGACAGCTGAGCGGCCAGCTCAGAGAAGGAAGGGCAGTACCCCCTCCTCAATGACCCCTTCCCCTCGGGGGATCCCCAGGCTTGAGCGGAAAACTTCTATGGAAATCACGGAGGACATGTACGTATGAGAATGAGACCCAACAGCGTTCCTCCGGACCACACCCGTTCCAAGGCACCAGGAATTGTATGCGCCCACGGAACCTATGGGAGTCAACAATGGAATGTACTTCATACTCCTCATGGTTCTCAACCTGTACAGGGTGAGGACGAAGCACCGAGGCGGTTGAAGACCAAATTTTAAATCAAGAAACATGAAATACATTTGAGATACACATATTAGAAGGAAGGTCTAATGCGTAAGCCACTGGGTAAATCCTGCAAAGAATATGGAAAGGCCAAATAAACCAAATAAACCAAGGTGCGAGCTTCAGAGAGGGAACACAAAGTCGAAGTCGGAGGTTGCCAGATGACAGCCAGACCCTGTCCCCAACCTGGTAGGAAGGCGCTGGCAGGTGTCTGCGGTCAGCATGGAGTCTGTACCTATCATTAGCATGTCGCAAAGCCTTGACTTGGCCCAAGTGGAACGAAGACCACCGAGATGCTCCTTTAACGCAGGAATACTGCTATACTGTAAACCATAGTTCGCCATAAACGGGAACAATTGGGAAGCAGAATTCAAGGCACTATTGTGAGCAAACTCTGCCCACGTTAAGAGGTCTGACCAGTTGTTATGATGGCCAGAAATATAACAATGTAGGAATTGCTTCAGGGACTGATTGGCTCATTCTGCAGTCCCATTAGACTGCGGGTGATATGCAGAGAAAGCAAGCTGAATTTCCAACTATGCACAAAAGGCTCACCAGAACCGGGACACAAACTGACTACCCCTGTCCGAGACAATCACCTTGGGTAGCCCATGTAAGCGAAAGATCTCCCAAGCAAAATGGAAGCCAGTTCCTTAAAAGTGGGCAACTTCTTAACTGGAATACGAGAACCGGTCAACCACCATAAGGATAACTGTGTTGCCCTGGAAGTTGGGTAACTCCACAATGAAATCAACAGACAGCTGAGTCCAGGGCCTCTCTTCATTGGGTATGGGTTGTAGGAGGCCCCATTAGGGGGAACACTCTCTATTTGTCCTGAAAATCCCAAATTTTGGGTTGTCCCCAGAGCAGGAATAGAAGGGAAATCTTCCAATTGTGGAATAGTTCTGGGATTCCCTCACTTTGGAGGGATTTCCTCTCTCCACCTGTTTGGCCTCCAGTCTGGTATCACTGGAGGGCATGGCTTGGAAGATTGGAAGGAGGCGTTCTTCTGTCCTTGGGCCTTGTGAGTAGAGACATTGCTGGATCTTGGGGACCTTGTGCTCTAGCTACCCCTCTAGTGTCTAGTATAGTCAGCTGTGAGTCTGTTAAAAGGGACACTGGCTGGTGTCCTGGAGAGCTCTGTCCAGATTTTGTCCACTAAAGAGAAGGGACTTTGCTCTAACGGTTCTACTACTACTTACTGCAAAGCAGAAGGGAATATTAGGTCCTCGGTGTACATCATTTTCATTCTTGGAGTATCCCACCACTTCCTCCATCCTTATCCAAGTTCTTCAAAAATAGAAACAAAAAAACAACGTCCTCTAGATGCCTTTTTTGGACGAAGAGTGAAAGAGCCTGGTGTGTGCCTGCCTGCGGGGCTGAGGTTGGGAAGACCTGGACAAGTAATTCCTTCAGCTCCTATGGGAGTAGCGCTACACTGCAATTAAAAAAATAAAATAAAAGGTTTGCTTATGTCCTTTATATCTGATAGAGATCAGATTTAAAACTTTAACCTGCATTCCTACCCCTTGAGCAGAGTGTATTTCTAGTGATGTAAAAGTGTCAACAGTAAAATCAGTCTGTATATGCAGTAAAGCATGCTCGTTATTTTCACTGTGGAACCTAAGGGGGTTAATCCTCTGCATTGTGTAAAAAGGCTGTTTGATCCTGTCTTCTCTGATCCTCTCCGTCTTCCACAGTCCCCAATCTATCTCCTGATAAGACAGAGCCTTTGGAGTCACTCTGCACATGCTCAGTTTGGTGTGTATTGCTAGAGTTTTTTCTTGGGAGAGTGCATGTTATCAGCACGTGGCCAATCAGCACTGTCCAGATTGAGGGTCAGGGGTCCTACAGACTCATAGGACAGTCAGAGTAGAATGAAAACTCCTCCTACAAGCTTTAACCAGACACTGATAGAAGTCATAGGACTGCTCTATACTGCTGATGAGAAAAGGTATTTAGCAGTTTATATTTACTAATATAATTGCATTTCCATGTTCTGTATACTGTGGGAGACCAGATATGGTGAATGCAGTGTCCTGGGTTTAGTAACACTTTAAAGTGTTGCTAAAATCACAACAATAAAATCCATCTGTATATGCAATAAGGCATGCTTGTTATACTCACTATGAAACCTAAGGAGTTATTCCTCTGCATTGTGTAAAAGGGCTGTTTGATCCTGTATGCACAGATCCTTCCCTTCCTGCACTGTCAGCCTGGACAAGTTTGGATAAAACAGAGCCTTCGGAGTCAAGTTGCACATGCTCAGTTTGGTGTGTATTGCTAGGTTTTATTTTTTTTGGAAGAGTGCATGTGATCAGCACTGTCTAGACATGTCCAGACAGAGGTTTAGGAGCCCTGCAGCTTCATAGGTCACCTCAGTGCGGTATGAAAACTTCTACAAGCTTCACCAGGAACTGATAGAAATCACTAGACTGCTATATACTGCTGATAAGAAAGGGTATTTAGCAGTTTATATTTACTAAAATATTTGCACTTCCATGTCTTGTGTACTGTGGGAGACCCGATATAGTGAATGCAGGATCCTGGGTTTAATAACACTTTCTGTATTTTTTTTTTCCCGGCATTTTACAAGCTTTCTGCAGGTGTTTTTGTATGTATATGAAGCTTCAGGCCTTTGTTTTCTGGACTGAGCAAGGGGAAGGGAGCAGTTCTAGAGGAGGAGAGAAGTTATTCAGGCGCAAAAACACATGAATGCACACTTGTACTTTTTTTTGAGCATAGGACAACTGAGTGTACAGGTGGGAATGGGGACAATTAGAAAAAAATGAGATTCTGCATGTTGAGCGTAATCAGACATAATTAGGGAACCAAGCTGGATAACTGTAATACCCTGTACACACAATAGGATTTTCTGATGGAAAATGTGTGATAGGACCTTGTTGTCAGAAATTCCGACTGTGTTTAGGCTCCATCACACATTTTCCATAGGAATTTCCGTCACACAAAATTTGAGATCTGATTTTCCGACAACAAAATCAGTTGTCGGAAATTCCGACCGTGTGTACACAATTCCGATGCACATGCTCCGAAACAAGTAGAAGAGCAGCACTGGCTATTGAACTTCATTTTTCCTCGGCTCGTCATACGTGTTGTACGTCACCGCGTTCTTGACGTTCGGAATTTCCGACCAACTTTGTGTGACCGTGTGTATGCAAGACAAGTTTGAGCCAACATCCGTCGGAAAAAATCCCATGGATTTTGTTGTCGGAAAATCCTATCGTGTGCACTGGGCATTAGGCTTCATGTACACGGGACGTTTCTCAACCTCTCCTGAACGCTGGAACATCACAGCTAGTAATCCACGTTTAAAAACGTGTGTTTAGCAACGTTTACAAGCCGCGTTGAGCGGCGTTTAGCCGTGTTTGCATTCAGAAGTGTTTACTAAAGATAACCTCAGGAGACCCTCCCAGATGATTAGAAAGCACTAGAAACAAGTATTTATTAACTATTTCAGCCATTCTGTGAGAGAACGGTGTGCTTGTAGCTAGCTGTTATTTTTGGTTGGTTTGTTAATATGGATCCCATGATGCGCATGTGTGAGGAAATGCTCCTGATGTTGCTTTTGCTGAGGCTCCAAAGACGTAGAAAATTGCATGAGATGACCAGAGTTTGTCGCTACTGGACACATCCATTGATGGCTCAACGTATGTCCACAGGATACTTTTCTAATACGTATGTTCAGCTGTGTAATTACCCAGAGAAATCTTTTAATTTTGCATGCATGTCAATTGCCACCTATGACGTTCTTTTGGAAAAGCTTACACCCCAACTAGTTTGCATGGACACCAACATGAGGAAAAGCGTGCCACCACGTCTGTTGGTGACTCTCAACTTCAGCATCAAGTAATGCAAGTTGTGTATTGTACAGCATAATTGGCTGATGAGGGGAATATCACATGGTATATCAAGCTTGCAGGCAGTGATAATTGAGTTTTTGATGTGTTTTTAGCATTTTCCAGGCTCAAAGGTAATAAATAAAATGTTTCCCTTTAAAAATGCTTCTAGACCTAAACGCAGGTAGCCGTGTAAATGAGGCCTAAAGTGTGAATGGGGGCTTATGTATGTAGTGTGCTCCGTCAGCAGTGACACAGGGTGATGGCTGACAGAAATCAGAAATTCCTTATTATTTGCCTTTCAGCGTCTATCAATGCTGCCTAATCGAATTAGTCTGTTATCGAGTTCTTGTTTACTAGCGGAAGGTGACATACATGACAGGGAAGATGACTGAAATGAATGGAGAGCACACAATACAGAACTGCTGACTGGATTTCCCAGTTTGCAGCTTCCTTCGACTGCCTCTCTGCATCATGTGACCTTGATGTGCCCTCCAGAGGAAGAATCAGATCACAGACTGGCCTTTGTGTCCATACTTTAGTGATGCTCTTGTTCTGAACATGTGACAACAGGTTGCACTGTGCAGAAACAAACCCTTCTTTGTCTAAGCGCTGATGAAAAATCTCGAGCCCAATCTCTGCTGGGCATGAATTTGCATAGTATCCCTTTTGTTACACACATACCAGCTGCCCCCATGCACTTATACCTCCCGAAATATACCAGCTGCTCTTTCTAAAATGCTAGAAATGTATCATTTTCTAGAAATATTTTGCAGAAGCTGTTTTTCGCGTGGCAGCTGCTGGTTAAAAATCCTTTTTTGATTGTCAATATGCAAATATACAATATATATACAGATGTGGAGACATTTGTTGGTACCCTTTCATAAAAAACAAAACAAAATAAAAAAAATTCCGAAATAACTTGAAACTGACAATAGTACTTGTCATCCAACATTGTTTATTCCATATTAATCACTTTCCCTCCAGAGGATTTTACCCCCTTCTTGACCAGGCCATTCTTTTCTATTTGGCACTGCACTACTTTAACTGACAATTGCACGGTCACAAAACACTGTACACAAACAAAATTTTTTACACAAATAGAGCTTTCTTTTGCCTGTATTTGAGCACCACTGGATTTTTTATTTTTTTGCGATATAATAGAAAAAAAAGGCTGATAATTTTGAAAAAAAAGAAAAACAATATTTTTAATTTCGTCTTTAAAACATATCCAATAAAAACATTTAAAAATCAAATTTCTTCATAAATTTTGTGCAAAATATATTCTGCTACCTGTCTTTGGTAAAAAAAAGAATTTTCCAATAAGTGTATATTGATTGGTTTGTCTGACAGTTATAACATCTACAAACTATTCGATATATAGTGTAATTTTTTTTTTTATACTACTAATGGTGGCTATCAGCAACTTATAACTGGACTGTAATAGTGCAGCGGAAATCTGACACTAACTGACTTTGGGGGGGAACTGATTAACTGTCACTGACATCCCCAGTGACATTAATGCAGTGATTAGTGCTCATAATATGCGCTGTCACTAATGACACTGGGTAGGAAGAGGTTATCATTTAGGGCAATCAAAGGGTTAAATGTGTGCCTAACTATGTGTAACGTGTAATATATGCTGCTTTCAGTAAGAAACTTGTTGTTCTTTCCCCCTTTTTTGCTTGGCAGGGGGAAAAAAACAGCAAGATGAACAGAGCATGAACATGAACAGTGAACAGAGCTCTGTATTGTTTACAATAACAGAGCTGTGTTCTGTGAATCACTGAGCTGATCAGCGGGTGCCAACGGCCAATCATTGGCTGAGACCCGCTGATTGGCTTGTACTGTGACAAATCACAGCACAGCCGTGCCGATGTGCGTGCATGCCCCCTGCCTGTCCACGAGGATCACATACTAGGTACGTGATCCCGCGCAGGGAGGCCACTTTGCACGCCACACGTGTACGTTAGGTGGTCGGCAAGCGTTTAAACAAAATCGAACTTTGCAATTATTTATTCTTAGTCATTTTGGGTGCTTTTTAGCTTTGTGTTTTGAGTCATTATCCTGTTTGAGGACCCATGACCTTCAAATGAGACAGAACTTCTGACACTGCACAGTATGTTTCACTTCAGAATTATTTGACAGCCTTAACCACTTGCTTACTGGGCACTTAAACACCCTTCCTGCCCAGACCAATTTTCAGCTTTTGGTGCTCTCACACTTTGAATTACAATTACTCCGTCATGCAACACTGAACCCAAATGAATTTTTTGTCCTTTTTTTCCCACAAATAGAGCTTTCTTTTGGTGGTATTTGATCACCTCTGGGTTTTTTATTTTTTTGCGCTATAAATGAAAAAAGACCGAAAATTTTGAAAAAAAAAGCATTTTTCTTTGTTTCTGTGATAAAATTGAGCAAATTGTTAATTTTTCTTCATAAATTTTGGCCACAATTTATAATGCTACATATCTTTGGTAAAAATAACCCAAATTAGTGGATATTATCTGGTCTTTGTGAAAGTTAGAGAGTCTACAAACTGTGGTGCAAATTATACAAAATTGATCACATCTGATGTACTGGTGACCTATCTCATTTCTTGTGACCCGAACAAGCCAGGAAAGTACAAATACCCCCCAAATGACCCCTTTTTTGAAAGTTGACATTCAAAGGTATTTAGTAAGAGGCATGGTGAGCTTTTTGATGTTGTCATTTTTTTCCCACAATTCTTCGTAAAATGAATTTTTTTTTTTACACAAAATTGTCATTGTAATAGGTTATTTCTCTCACATGGCATGTGTATACCACAAATGACACCCCAAAATAAATTCTGCTACTCCTCCTGAGTATTACGATACCTGTGTGGGACTTTTCCACAGCCTGGCCACTTAGAGAGGCCCAACATGCAGGGAGCGCCATCACGTGTTCTAGGAGCATAAATTACACATCTAACTTCTTGACTACCTATTACACTTTTGAAGGCCCTGGAGCACCAGGACAATGACACGTGACACTGACGTGGCACTGATGACAGGTGGCACTGATACGTGGCACTGATGACACGCAACACTGATGTGGCACTGATGACAGATGGCACTAGTACGGGGCACTGATGACACGTGACACTGATGACAGATGGCACTAATACGGAGCACTGATGACACGTGACACTGACAGATGGCACTAATATGTGGCACTGGTGACAGATGGCACTTATATGTGGCACTGATATCATGTGGCACTAATACGTGGCACTGATGAGAGATGGCACTAATATGTGACACTGATGACAGATGGCACTGATACGTGGCACCGATGACACGTGACACTGATGACAGATGGCACTGATACGTGGCATTGATGACACGTGACACTGATGACAGATGGCACTGATACGTGGCACTGATGACAGATGGCACTGAAATGGCACTGATGACAGATGGCACTGACGTGGCACTTATACATGGCACTGGGGACAAGTGGCACTGGGGACAGGGGCACTGGGGACAGATGGCAATGGGGACAGGTGTACTGGGGACAGATGGCAGGAGGGACAGATGGCAGCGGGCAGGGGGGACGGATGAAGACAGATGGCAGCGGGCAGGGGGGACAGATGAAGACAGATGGCAGTGGGCAGGGGGGACAGCTGAAGACAGATGGCAGCGGGCAGGGGGGACAGCTGAAGACAGATGGCAGCGGGCAGGGGGAGACAGATGAAGACAGATGGCAGCGGGCAGGGGGGACAGATGAAGACAGATGGCAGCGGGCAGGGGGGGACAGATGGCAGCGGGCAGGGGGGACAGATGAAGACAGATGGCAGCAAGCAGGGGGGGACAGATGAAGACAGATGGGGGCAGCAGGCAGCGGGTACAGATGGCAGCGGGCACAGATCGCACATTTATTTTTATTAATTTTTTTTTTTTTACTTACGACCGCTCGGCCGTTCATCTCTCTCTCTTCTCACACGCTGTCTGTGTGAGGAGAGATAGCGGCGCTGACAGATGATCTCATATGTTTCCATATGAGATCATCTCTCATTGGACACGCCGATCTCGCTGTAAACGGCCGCTGTGATTGGCCGTTTATAGCGATCTGTGACTGGCTGTGTCCTACGGACACGGCCAGCACAGAACTTCCCCGATGCGCGCTCTCAGGAGCGCGCATTAGGGAAGTAAACAGGAGTGTCCGCGCTGCAGGGAGTGTCCGCGCTGCAGCCGTCTTTCAGCTATAGCGCGGGCGCCTAGTGGTTAAAGTGGTTGTAAACCCTTACAAACCACTTGGACCTACAGGTAAGCCTAGATTAAGGCTTACCTGTAGGTCAAAGAAATATCTCCTAAACCTACACGGTTTAGGAGATATTTGCCAAAAGACAGGCACCACTGTCTACGGCGCATGCACAGTAGACAGCGGCGCGCAGGCACACTGAGAAAGCCGCTCTCAACGGTGATATGCCGCGAGTGGTGGCTCTCGCGCGCAGGAGTGACGTCATCGCGGCGCCGTCGAATGACAGCGACGGAGCCGCAAGACCCAACAAGAAGATGGAGTTGCCGTACACAAAGGGACATCGGTGACTTCGCTGGCTCCTGTGTCAGGTAAGTGACACATAATCGACTACTATGCGATGCACAGTAGTCCATTATGCTTTACCTTTGCAGGGAAACAAAGAGGAAGTAAGGGTTAGGGTTTACTTCCTCTTTAAGATTTTCTTGTGCCCTGCACAGATTCAATGCACGCTGTACCAGAAGCAGCCCCAAAACATAATGGGGCCTCCTCCATGTTTCACAGTAGGTGCAGTTCTTTTCTTTGTAGGCTTCATCATGTCCTCTATGTACATAGAGCTGATGTGACATGCCAGAAAGCTCCAGTCTTGTCCCATTTGTCTAAGCCAGTGCCGATCCTGACCTCCCTGGGGCCCTAAGCAAAATTCTGCTAAGGGGCCCTCTACTTGACCCGTGATGCCGTGAGCTATGTAAACCATTTGCCATGCCACACAGTCACACCTGACACTTCAGTGCTCCCAAAACAATCCTCCCACCTCTCCTCACTGCACTCTAAATGGCCAGCCAGAGGTGCATGGGGGGGGATGCTGGGTCTTGGGGCCCCCCCCACAGCGGCGGGGCCCTAAGCAGCTTGCATAGTGTGCTATAGGGCCGATCGGCTCTGGTCTAAGCCCCTGCTCCCACCGAATCCGACATTAAAAGTGTGACTTCAGATGCGGCTTGGCTGATATCTGTGTGACTTCATGCACAGGTGTCTATGCTAGTTGCACCTAAAATCAGAAAAATAGTACAGGAGCTTCTTTTTCAAACCAGTGTGCACCGATTAGAACAGTTCCATTGCCGACAATAGGTTGCGACTTGTCATGCAGTTTGGACCTGTCAAATTGCATGACAAATCGCACCAGTGTGAACGGGAGGCTGAAATACATTTTCTCAGAAGCATTGTGGATTGTCAATATGCATTTTAGAATATTTCATTATGGCTTATTTTATTTTTCAGTATGGCTTATGTTTTTATTTTCGCAGTGGAGTCATCCTGGATCTTCTTCCTTTGAGCCCACTGTCACTAAAAAAGCGATGGGTGGTGCAAAGAGACACTGATGTATCTTGACCTTGGAGTTCAGCTTGTATGTCTTTGCAAGTTTTCAGTGGCTTTTGTCTACCATTCGCACTATCCTTCTGTTCTAACTTGGGCTGATTTTCCACATTCAGAAAGGTTGGCTACACTCCCATGGATAAGATGGTCCTATAGCTTTAGCCTTTGACATGCAGGTCTATCATTTTTTTCTGATCTTCGCAGACAACTCTCTTATTTGCTTTCTCTCATCCATGTTCAGTGTGCTACACACAATAATACCACACAACAAAGTGATAACTTTTCTCCATCTAAATAGGCTGACCAACTACAATATTGCAGACCTGTAATACTAATTTCTGAAAGCAGTTATTTTGAATTGTGACTATAATCCAATTTATAACCTTTTCTAGGGGTACCAACAAATCTGACCATGCCATTTTGGAATATATTTGTAAAGCAAGCAATATTTTATCTCTTTTTACACTGTCTTTGATTTACTCCATGACAGTGGTCTCCAAACTTGCAAGTTTTCAGTGGCTTTTGTCTACCATTCGCACTATCCTTCTGTTCTAACTTGGGCTGATTTTCCACATTAAGAAAGGTTGGCTACACTCCCATGGATAAGATGGTCCTATAGCTTTAACCTTTGACATGCAGGTCTTGTTCTTCTTTCTTCTTCCGATGTTGACTTAACGCTGTCTCCTCTTCTAATGGCCCAGACGTGTTGCGCTGCCAGTTATATAGGGACAAGGGGCGGGCCACGCGCTCATGTCACATGGTGACCCCGCCCCCTTATGATGTCACAGTCCCAGCATCCTCCAGGACTGTGACATCATAGGAGGGCGGGGGTCACCATGTGACATGAGCGGGTGGCCCCTCCCCTTGTCCCTATATAACTGGCAGCGCAACACGTCTGGGCCATTAGAAGAGGAGACAGCGTCGAGTCAACATCGGAAGAAGAAAGAAGAACAAGAAGCAGAAGAAGAAGAAGGTGCAGAAGGCGACGGCGGCAAGAAGAACAGAAGAGCGGGACAAGACCCCCGAAGTATGAACAAGACCCCCATACGGCGGCGACGACGAAGGAGAAAGCCGGGCTCCTCCGCTAGTAAAAGAGCTAGCAGAAGATAACGGAGGAGTTCGGCAAGAAGACCCCCAAGACGGAAGAAGACCCCCGGAGCTGTGTAATAAAGTATTTTAAAAACTTGTGTTGTGTTTTTTTATTTACACTTTTTTCCCTTAGGTGAATGGGTAGGGGTACATCGTACCCCATACTCATTCACATAGGGTGGGGGGCCGGGATCAGAGGCCCTTGTCCTTATCAGCATGGGGACAAGGTGCTTTGGGGTGGGGGGTGCCGCCCTTTCCCCAAGGCACCCCCCATGTTGAGGGCACGCAGGCTGGTATGGCTCAGGAGGGGGCGCTCGCTCGTCCCCACCCCCTTTCCTGACCGGCCGGGCTGCGTGCTCGGATAAGGGTCTGAGATGGATTTGGGGGGACCCCCACGCCTTTTTTTCGGCGTAGGGATTCCCCTTTAAATCCATACCAGGTGACGGGACTAGCAAGGTGTCAATGTCGCCGATCGAGGTGGCGGCATTGACTTCCTTCGCTAGTCCTGTCTACCTGGAGTCACGTTCTAAATGAACGGACTTTACTCCGAGTGTGGGGCAAGTCCATTAATTTCAAAAGTCCTGCGGACTAGCACTCGGATGGCCGGATTGTCCGCCGGACTGCTGAGTCTGGCGGACAATTTTGAGTCAAAGCTTCAAACTAAGTCTGCCAGACTTTTGAGGAGAAAAAGTCAGCCGGAGCCCACACACGGGCGGATTGTCCGGTGGACTCTTGTCCGGTGGACAATCCCGTGGGATAGTCCGATCGTGTGTACGGGCATAAGTATCATCAGCGTGAAGATACCATCACCAACACCAAATCACGCTGCCTCTTACCCTCTTAGACCCTCACAACAAAGGTCACATGCGCAGTGGTCAGCAATCTAGTGATAGCTCCAGCAGTATTAATCCACCTCTAGGACTCTCAGGTGTCTCCACCAAGGCTTCATGAATCTCATACAGAGACAAATCTTGCTGGTTAGCAATGCTGGATGTTATACACAGATATGAAAGATTTTTATCCTAAGAATTTAAGTGTTACTGTTTTTACCTAATAAATTTGTTTGGGGTTTCTACACCATGTCTGAGAGTCCTAGAGGTGGATTACAAAGCCATTCACAACTCTGCCCAGAGCTACATCACCAATCTTGTCTCCAAATATCACCCAAATCGTCCTTTCCGCTCTTCTCAAGACCTCCTACTCTCAAGCTCTCGCATCTCCTCCTCCCATGCTCATCTTCAGGATTTCTCCAGAGCCTCTCCCATTCTCTGAAACTCGCTACCTCCACCTGTCCGGCTATCCCCCTACTCTTGCTACCTTCAGGCGATCCCTAAAAACTCATCTCTTCAGGAAAGCCTCTCACGTCTCCAACTAATCTCCTACCACTTCCATCAGCTCATTCCTCACAGTTACAACCTTTTGTACCACCTGCCCCATCCTATTAGATTGTAAGCTCTTCTAAGCAGGACCCTCTTTATCCTCTTGTATTTTACAGTATTATGTCTCCTTTTTATATTGTAAAGCGTTGCATAAACTCTTGGCGCTATATAAATCCTGTATAATAATAATAATTAATACTGCTGGAGCTATCACTGGATTGCTTTTAATTTACACCAGCCCCTAGCAAAAGCTTTTCAATTACAGTGACATTCTATTATTTACTGTAAGCAGTATTAAACCTAAAAGCAAACATATATTATATTGCAACAAAGGGAAAACAGAGGGGAAAAAAAACCTTAAAAATAGAAAACAAATGCAGCCACCACATCTAATGATTGGTTAGCTGAAATATTTTACATTTTTGGGTTTATTAATTAATACTAATTTAAATAGCCTCTGCTAAGCATTTACACATTTTATTATCAAAGTTGTTGGATGGCATTGCTGCAAAAATATTCCTAAATATTTTTAGTTCTTTTTACTAGTAGTACTGATTAGTAGTATTAGTTATTGCGTCAGTAAGGATTATAATAGGATAAAGGATAACACAGTTAATCCCAATTTTTAGGGCCATAGCACACAAGCAAATTCATGGTGTTTTTGCACACACCTCATTCTGGTGTTGCAGCACCCTATTCTTGTGTCTCCATTGTCTTCTCTGTCTGGTGATCTATGTTTATATGATAGACATAGACTGTAATACATCTCTGGGGACAATGTGCATCTGACTATACAGGAAAACACACTAACCTGCATTTCTTCTTCAGGATCAGATACACTGCTAGGATCTATATAATAACACAGCAGGTATTCCTTTGTTTAGCTATTTTAATATATTTAAATAAAATACAATGTACAACTATATATACTATACATAATGTAAAACTATAAAATATGTTTAGTCTTATACAATGTCCCATGCAGTTCTGTAGAATCAGTTATCTCTATTAAGTTTGAAGGGTACACATTTTTCAAAGTCATGGACATCCTTAAGATTAGGAATTAAAGGCACAATAAGGATCAGTCTTTAGGGTATAAGAAGAGCACTTTCATAAAAGCTCTTTCATTCAGAACTAAGGTATTGTGAATTGTTCGTTAAAAAAAAGCCCTCTGTTGTTTAGCGTCTGAATGCCCTACTCCAATGAATGTCTCATTGGCTGTCCTTTGTGTGCTGAAGGAGGTGTGATGCTGTAACAGATGGCAACTGTTTGCTTTGCCACAGCGGCCTATGTGTGGTTAAAAGGATTGCATTTCGTATTTATAGTTTGGATATGTTCTGTTAGGACGCTTTAGGCACTCACATGGAAATGGTTCATCAGTATGTTTTGCAGAGTTATTGTTTCCTATTGCTAAATAATTAACAGGGCTAACAGGAATATATATATATAAATATATATATATATATATATGATATATATATATATATATATATATATATATATATATATATATATATATATATATATATATATATATATATAAATTAAAAAGGAATTTTAAAGTACCCTACTACCAGGGAGGTGGGGTGAGGTCAGTGGCTGGTGAGGCACTGGCTAGTATCAGAGCCAGATACTAACAGGTTACATACTCCGTGAACGTTAGAGCGAGAAAAATAACTCACTGGACCTCCTCTAAAAAAAATTTAAAGCATCGCCTATGGAGATTTTTAAATACCGAAGTTTGGTGCCATTCCACGTGTGCGCAATTTTAAAGTGTGACATGCCAGGTATCTTTTTACCTGGCATAACATCATCTTTCACATTATACAAAAAAAAAATCGGGCTAACTTGAGTGTTTTCTTATTTTTTTTTATATTTATGAGTTTTTTTCCCCAAAAAACATGTTTTAAAAATTGCTGCGCAAATGCCGTGTAACATAAAAAGTTGCAACGACCACCATTTTATTCCCTAGGGTGTCTGCTAATATATATATATATATATATATATATAATGTTTGGGTGTTCTGAGTAAATTTCTAGCAAAAAAATTATGATTTTTTACATAGGAAAGAAGTGTCAGAATTGGCCTGGGTGGCAAGTGGTTAATTACCATAAGTACGGTAAGTAATATACAAATAAATATTATATATTGTTTTTAAGGTAATTTACTATATTTTCAAAAACTGTACTCAAGCAGGTGGCTTAACGGACAAATTACTTAAGTTGGAAGCAATAACTTCAAACCAGTAATTTCACAGTAAATAGATTAATAATAAATTATTATCTTATAACATTAAGCATAATAATATATGATTTAGCTTGATTATAACAGTACCTTTTATCTTATAACATTAAGCATAATAATATATGATTTAGCTTGATTATAACAGTACCCTTTCAGCAGCAGCAGATTCTCATTCTCCCTCTTAACTGTGTGAGAAAAACATGGGATTGTGGGTAACTCTTCTACCCATAAACCCATGCTTTTTCCTTCTAGTTAAGAAGGCTGGGCTGGAAGGGAGCATGTGTCTTATTCTATGACACTGCAGTGAGAGGTGTGCCTCCACTGCAGCATTTTCATTAGACAGCTTGTTCCAATGATGCTTTACCAATGGTCCAAGGCTCCAAGCTGTCCATTGAGCTCAGTGCCTCTGACAAGAGGTGAAGAGAGGCACTGTGAGCTCATCCTCTCAGTTTGCTGCAGAGTGTGCCAGCTTGTATTTAATCTGGCCACTCTGTATGTAGCCTCTGACAGGCTGCACAAGAAGCCCCGTATCTCTGAAACTATAGCAGGAGCCCCAAATTTTGACCAGTGGTGGGGTAGGACTTCAGCTACTTTGGGGTCTCTGTGACTCCAAGTCGCCGAGCTACGACCCTCGAAGCTCAATGTTTTTTTTTTTTGGTATTTTTTTTATGTTCTGCCTCACCTGTCTTCTCTGACTGCACGTCCCTGCCTACTACTACTACTACTTCTGTGTGGAGGAGCATGTATTAATATTACAGCTATATGCAGTCAAGGCAGGGCTTTGGGTATTGAAGGGATAAGTAGTCCAAGCTAAAACATAAGTAGTTAGTACTATGCAGACTTTGAAAAAAGAATAAAGCAGCTATTGGCTACTGGCTATTGAACTTCCTTTTTCTAGTCACGTCATACGTGTTGTACGTCACCGCGTTCTAGACGGTCGGACTTTGGTGTGATCGTGTGTAGGCAAGACTGTTTCAGCGGAACATGACATACTGAAGGCATGTGTACACGGCATAACACAATTTTTTTTTTTTTTTTATCATCTCATGCATAATCCGAACAATGGACATTCACAATGTAAGAAAAACTCTTTAAAAGAAACCCCAAAAAACTATTTAAATCTTGATTGAAAAGGCATCTTGTCCTTTTCTAATGGTATATTTTAGGGTTCATTCACACTAGCTTTGCTCTCTGAAAAGTGTACTGCATTCAGATTGCTCTTCAGAAAGCATTTGACAGGTGGGGAGGAGACTTTGTATCGCTTCCTCACTGCCTGCTTTAGCCTTTTGAAACTCATGTTTCTGCAAGTGAATTGAACTCTGTATTGTTTATAAATACTGTGTTTTCTGCAATATTCTATCAGTGCCGCCTATCAATGCCCATCAGTGCTGCATATCAGTGACACCTATCAGTGCCCATCTTCAGTGCTCATCAGTGCCACCTCATGGGTGCCGCCTTATTAGTGCCCATCAGTGCAGCTTACCAGTGCCCATTAGTGAAGGGGAAAACGTACTTATTTACAAAAAAATTTAACAAAAACAAAAAAAAAAATATATTTTTTTCAAAATTTTCGGTCTTTTTTTATTCGTTTAGCAAAAAATAAAAATCGCAGAGGTGATCAAATACCTCCAAAAGAAAGCTGTATTTGTGGGAACAGCGTAGCATGACCGCACAATTGTCATTTAAAAAGTGACTGCGTTGAAAGCTGAAAATTGGCCTGGGCAGGAAGGTGCGAAAGTGCCCTGTATTGAAGTGGTTAAAATAACTTCAGGGTCAACTCCTAGTATATACAGTAACGGTCTTATATACAGCGCCTTTCCTTCCTCCAGCACTCCACTTGCTTGCAAAATCACTAGTGGTGTCACTATGTAAAAATCTGTAGCAATGGCCCATTACAGGCAGGAACTTACAGCCCCTATACTTGTAGGATGTAGATCAACACCACTAAGTGGCCATAGGGTGATCTGCTGGATGTTCTGAGTGTTGGGGTGGTACAGAGCTGGGGGGTACAGAGCTGGGGGTTGGAGGTGCACATCAATCCTGTATCATGTCTGCACACTCTCTGACTGTCTCCTGTACCATGTCGGCACACTCTCTGACCATTTTCTGTACCATGTCCGCAGACCTCTGAGACCGTCTTCTTTAGCATGTCCGTACACTCTCTGACCATCTGCTGTACCATGTCCACACACTCTCTGAAGTCTCCTGTACCATATCCGTACACTTTCTGACCGCCTTCTGTACCATGGCCACACCCACTCTAACCGTTTTCTGTAGCAGTCTCCTGTACCATGTCTGCACACTCTCTGAAGTTTCCTATACCATGTCCACACACTCTCTGACCATCTCCTGTACCATGTCTGCACCCTCTCAGACATCTCCTGTAGCATGTCCACACACTCTCTGACTGTCTCTTGTATCATGTCCGCACACTCTCTAACCATCTCTTGTACCATGTCCTCACCCTCTCTGACCATCTTCTGTACCATGTCTGCACACTCTCCGACCCTCTCTTGTATCACGTCTGCAGTTTCTGACAATCTCTTTTATCTGTTTGATGGGATTTGCCCAGGGGGATTGCTATGGTGGTGTAGGATCTGGGCCTGCTGTCCCTCCATCCCTCTGTCTTTCCTTCCTTCTCTCTCCTTCCCTCCCTATCTCTTTCTCCCTTTCTCCTTTTCTCTCTCCCTCTCCCTTTCTTCCTTTCTCACCTTTTCTCTCTCCCTTTCTTTCTTCCTCCATCCCTCTCTTCCTTTTCCCTTCATCCCTATTTCATCTCAGACTCTAACCACACCTCATTTAAGCCACGCACAATATTTAGTTTAAACCACCTCTATTTCCCGCCGTGACATGCTAAGCATGCCACATTTTTCTCTTCTCTCTCATTTCTGTTTTGATTGATTTTTTTTTCTTTGTTTTCTCTTTGCTTTCACTTCAAATTCGATTTTCCTCTCATTCTGTCACCATCTATTTCCTCTTTCTTCTTTCATTGCCTCTCTCTCGTCACCTTTTCTTTTTTTTTCTCTTGTCTCATCAATTTGGACTCTTTTTCTCTTTCTTGTTCCTTTCTTCCTCTTTTTTCCCTTTTTTTTATTTTCATTTTTCCTTTCTCTTTTCATTTTGTTTTTGTCTACTCCAATCTCAATCATTCCTTCTCTTTCTTCTGATTTGCTCTTCTACTCTCTCTCTTCTCTGCAAGTCACTACTTTCTTCATCTTCACATTTCATGCTTCTTTCTTACTATCATTTTCACTTCATATCTACTCTCATTCCTTTCTTTCATTCTTCCTCTTTTCCTTTTTTTTTTCTCTCTTCTTTCTCCTCTTCTCTCTTGTTTCTCTTTCTCAACTCTCATATACATTTTTTCATCCTTCTGGTTATATCTATTTTCTTTTTTTTTTTTATCTTTTCTTACTATCTCTTTCTTCTCTGTTCTTCTCTACTGCCTTTACTCGTAAACTCTCTCCTCTTTCTTCTTCTCGGTCTTCTCCTCTTTCTTTCTTCTCGTTCTCTGGACTCTATTCGTATCTTTTTTTTTTTTACTTTTTTTTTTTTCTCTTTTTTTCGTTGATGTACTGTCTTGACCCCCCCCCTTCTTTTATATGCTGTTCCTTTTCTCTACTTTCTCTTCCTACACTTTACTCTTTCTATTTCTAGCTTTACTGCGTTTTCGTCTAACTGTGGGTTCTCACATGCATGTATTCTTCAATTCTCTAACTTCTACTTTTTAGTTTGCTCATTCTTCTTATCATTAATCTCTCTTATCTCTTTCATTTCTCTGTCTTCCGCTTCCCCCTCTATACTCCCTCATCTATTCAATCTTCTGCTCTTCATTTCTTTCTCTGTTCATAGTTTAAACCACCTCTATTTCCCGCCGTGACATGCTAAGCATGCCACATTTTTCTCCGTACTAAACCACACCTATAAACGAATGCACCACCCCTAATTCTCCACCCACAGACAAAAAAGTGTCCCTGTTAATTTTTTCAGAATGTTGGCAACTATGGTGTTGTAGAGGGTCCCTCCAGCACCAGAGCCCCAGGCCAGAGGTTACTCCCCAGACTAAGAGGCACCCTCAAGGGCCACTGAAAGCTTCCTCAGCACTCCATCTTCCAACCAACTGCCCCTGCTGACATGACTCCAGTGTATTTAAGAGGTGCCCGCCCCTTGCACAGATTCAACCCAGGCAGGACAATTTACATACACTAACAACTACATACAAATAAAAACTTACAAAAAAGGGCTACCTGGAAAAACATCAATTAACATTTATCTCTTTAAAAGCCTGTGCTGCCAATCTCTGCTACACTGAAGAGAAACCATTGACCAAAGAGCCTTCAGAATCTGACACTCCTGGAAGTGTCATATTCCAGATCCCATGAATGATGCAATCCACAAACCCCATCATCAGTGCAGGACATAGGAATCTGACACTTCCAGAAATATTGGATGCTGATGATTCTTGACTTTTTTGCCAGTACAGCAGAAGTAAGGGGCGTGAGCAATGGAAAAGTTAAAGCAGTTGTATACTCGCTGAAATTTTTTTTTTACACACCTTTAAGGGAAAAGGCATAATGAGCTAGTATACACCACATACTAGCTCATTATGAAATACTTACCTTAGAACGAAGCCCCGACATCTCACCCGATCCACGCCGAGGGAGCTGACATGTTACCTCGGCGTGTCTTCTGTGTATCACGACTCCATCGATGTGAGTGGCTGGAGCCGCGATGTCGTCACTCCCGCACATGCGCGCGGGAAATTTCCTACCAGCAGGGTCCAGCGTCTGCCGGACTTTCAGCTGAGAATCCCCTGTGCGCATGCGCCGCTGCAGTCAGCGGCTCATTGCGAGGGGAATATCTCCTAAACCATACAGGTTTAGGAGATATTTTTTTTTACCTACAGGTGAGCCTTATTATAGGCTTACCTGTAGGTAAAAGTTCATATTTAGATTATACAACCACTTTAAGTATTATCTGCCTACTTTGCAGGGAGCCCTTTTTGTGCATTTTTATTTTAGCAACAGAGTTGCTTTAAAAGGTAAACATGGTAGTGCCCTTCCTTCAATTAATTTTATATAAGCAAATGTATTAACAGTCAGTCTTAGTGACCTTATTGATGTTGGAAACTTTTGTGGTGCTCGCAGATTTGATGGTACATAAGGAATAACCTTATTACTCTATTTTAATTTGTTCAGAAAGATTTCAAATTGTACAGTCATACAAACTGGGCAATTTACCAGTATTAAAATCCAGGAACACTGGCAAGGCCAACATTTTTTCCAGGGACACAGTTGGGAACTTGTACTGTCCTTGAAAATCAAGGGCAGATGATAATCATGTACATTAGTTAAATTCTTGTGTCATCACATGATTCATTGGTCTGTTTGATCAAAAGTTAATCTGAAAATCAGTTGACTGTAAGCATTCAGCCATATTCTAAACCTTCCCGATACCTAATTATTACTGGCGTATTTAATTTGCTAGATAAAAAAATACTTATGATAATTTATGATTAATTCCATTGTCTATATAGGGTAACTCCACTTTCGTTGAGAAAAAATCATTCCCCTCTAGGTGATCTAATGTAAATTGTAAGCATTTTAACAAACTTTGTTGCAGAGTCTTACCTTTTGTTATTCTAAAGAAACAGCGGTTTGTTTGTCTGTGCCCATGTGCTGATTAAATCCAATGGTAGTGATTTTTTAATTATCAGCTGCTGCACCTGCAGGGTTCTAATGAGGAAATTGGCAGGGTCTGCACCCCTTTAAATGTGCTTTCACTTTGGGAGTATCTTACTAAAAATGATAGTCTTTTTGTTGTAGGGGATGCCCAAAATCTGACTTGTATCTTAGTGCAGACTTCTGAGAAAATCAGTAAGCCAATCACATAAACAGGAAATTACATTTCTTGGGGGAGTTACAAACACCATCTGTGTACAGAATGCCTCCAAATTGCCATATTGCATTGCATTTCACAGAAAATTAAAGCACTGCAGATTGAAAATTTAAGTTAATTTTAATATCATTCAGTTACAATATGACTTGTACGGCAATTGTATATGCTGTATACCTTTTTTTATTTGGTATTTTTCCCCACAAAAGTGGAGTTATCCTTTAAATAAGAAACTATTCTTTTTATATAATACCACATTGTCTATCAATGAAAAGTTTTCAAAATCAATCCCATCCATGAGAATTTTATGTTCTAAGGATGATTTTGGCTCCCAGGTCTGGAATTAATTCTCTCGTACCATCATTCATTTCTGGAAAAAACAGCTTAGAAAGTCGCTGAAAACTGAGCATGTGCAGAGTTGCAACCACAGCTGCAAAATCCCTAGCTGAATTGGACACATGAACAGAAGGCGGAGATAGAGAACAGAAGGATCAACCAGGTTTTTTGCAGAATACAGAAAACAAATCTCATAGTGACGTGAGTGAGTATGAACAGCATTTAATACAGAATTTATTGATAGTTTTTTATCATGTGGGTTTAGTAAACACATTATCAAGGGCTTCATGCATTGTCTCTAAAAACTATAGTTAGAACATTTAGTCACGTTCTCCCTTTTAACCAGCATGTAACAATGATGTTAATAATAAATACATAGAGCCCCTTTTTTCTCAACAGACTTTAGTCTCACACGCCCAATGCCTTCATACAGGATGGAAGGCTTCCTGACCCAGTGCCCAGAGTCAGATATCAATGATTCACTCATTTCTGTGGAACAAATCTACAAAAACTGACATTCTCTGTGGTCATAAGAAAGTCACTCTTGTGAAAGTTTGATGGATCATCAATGTGACCGAAAGCAACTCTTTTTTAAGGGCATCATGACAATGGAGTGATTGTTGCAATACTGTGGGACCTAGGTCATATGTTTCTTTCTCATAAGGCTTCCTTATCCAGTAAGTACCTGTGTCCAGAGCCTGTCCCGAGACTAGAGAGGGAGGATGTTGACCTAGTCCAAAGTGTTTACTTGCAAGAAGTACCAAGAAAGACTAAGAACCAGTTCAACCAGTCAACACTATGTACTGTCAGGGAAGTTCCATCAAAACAGGGACTGTCCTTGGCAAACAAGGGAGATTGGCAAGCAGGTAGTAAGCACTTCCATTAAACACAAGAACAAACATGTATATATTTCAAAAAAAGTCAGCGCTATGTAAAAGTCCAAACAATATCCATGGTGTAAACCAGAAATATAAAAACCAATAAAACAGTCAATAAAGTGCACAACAACAATTGATTAAAAAAATAACCAATATGTCAATAGTGCAAAAATGTATATATTTCAGTTTACCATTGGTTAGATGTGCTGACTGCAATTGTTCTCTTTATTCAGCCTTTTTCCCATTATTTGCCCTTAGGCTGTTCGCTTCTGATTTGGACTACAGAACGTCTCCCCCTCTTCCCATATGCATATGGGGGAGTAGTAAAGAAGAGAGAACTGGGCAGGGTTGACTGTTTGACTGTTTATGCAGCAGAGGTGTTGTTGTCCGCTCACTACAGGAAGTCAAAGTGTTACTAAACCCTGGACCCTGCATTCACTATATCTGGTCTCCCACAGTACACAGAACATGGAATTATTTTTAGTAATTATAAACTGCTAAATACCTTTTCTCATCAGCAGTATATAGCAGTCGTGTGACTTCTCTCAGTACCTGGTAAAGGTTGTAGGAGGACTGTCCTATGAGGCTGCAGGCCCCCTGACCCTTTGTCTGGACAGTGCTGATTGGCCCTGTGTTGATCACATGCACCCCCCCCTCCCCAACAAAAAAACTCTCTAGCAATGCACATGGAAGTGAGAATGTTCAAAGTGCCCCCAAGGGCTCTGTTCTATCAGCAGATGGATTGGGGACAGTGGAAGAAGGGGAGGACCAGAGAAGACAGGATCAACAGTCTTTTTACACAATGCAGAGGATTAACCCCTCAGGTTCCACAGTGAGTATAACAAGCATACTTTACTGCATATACAGACTGATTTCACTGATGTGGGTTTAGTAACACTTTTAAGAGCTAACTGGATATCTAGTAGGATCAACAAGGATTGTTTTCCACCTATTGGACAGATATAGCAAAAACTTTCAGTTAACAAACCATTATTAAGGTTTATATACATTTTAGGTGCCATTCACAGCATTGTTTTATGTGCTCTACAATGCAGGATCACAGTGATCTGGAGACAGAAAATGATAAGGAAGAAAAAGCATGTAATAAGAATGCAAAATGCTCATTAAATACATCTTACATTGTATTGCATTTAACGCAACATATTAAAAATATTTTTGTGTTTTGGGAAAACACATGTGTGTGTGTGTGTGTTATAATGTGATGGTGTGAAGTGGCCCTTAAAACAGTATTAAACTCAAAAATGTAATATACCGTATTTCAGCTTATCAACCCCTTAATGTGGTGGTTGCATTCATTTTCTTTTTTTGGCCTTTATTTTTATGTAGTAATCTGGTCAGTAAGACATTGACTTTCTTAGAATGTCTCCACTCTGGATAGAGGAGCAACGGAGAGACCTTTGGACAGCAACATTATTAACCTGTGGGAGGTTATGCCGGCCATAGACAGTTCGAATTTCAGCCAATTCAGCAGGAACGGCAGAGATTTGAACTGTGTATGAGCAGGTTGAATCGATCAACTTGGGTACAACCAGCCTGCTGGATTTTACTTGCAATTATTGCTAGCAGCTAGTATAGCCGCTAGCAATAATCACTGTCTTCTCCTGGTAGGGGGCGGCTTCCCCCACCCCCCTGCCAGGAGAAGACAATGGCACAGCAGGAGAGATTGCCCTGTCAGCACTGTCTGTGTTGATGGGGGAATCGTGCAAATTATATGCAGGTATTCACAGCATTAGTGTTAGATGCACTAACAAATTTAGATAGACTTGACTAACAAATTAAAGTCAAACACCAAGTAATACATTTAAAGCACTTTTGCTGGATAGCTTGGTCTGTTGGCTGGATCACCAGGTGAAAATAAAGAAAAAAAGCCCCAAAAAAAAGAGAACCATCAGCCACCATATCTAAAAATCTGCAATTTAGTACTTGTTGTTTTTGGGATTAACCACTTAAGGACCGCCTCACGCCGATATACGTCAGCAGAATGGCATGGCTGGGCACAAGCACGTACCTGTACGTGTCTCTTTAAGAGCCCAGCAGTGGGTCACGGGCGCGCCGCCGGCGACGCGCTCGTGACCCGGTCCTGAGCTCCGTGACCGTGGCCACGGGACCAGCGGACCCAATCGCCGCTGGTGTCCCGCGATCGGGTCACAGAGCTGAAGAACGAGGAGAGGTCTGTGTAAACAAACCTCTCCCCGCGCTTCCTACTGAGCCTGTGACTGATAGTCTGTTCCCTGTCATAGGGAAAGACGATCAGTGACGTCAGACGCCAAGCCACGCCCCCTACAGTTAAAAAAAACACACAAGCACACACACTTAACCCCTCCCCGCCCCTTAGTGGTTAACTCCTTCACTGTCAGTGTCATTTACACAGGAATCAGTGCATTTAAATAGCACTGATTGCTGTATAAATGACAATGGTCCCAAAAATGTGTCAAAAATGTCCGATGTGTCCGCCATAATGTTGCAGTCACTGAAAAAATCACTGATTGCTGCCATTACTAGTAAAAAAAAATATATTAATAAAAATGCTATAAAACTATCCCCTATTTTGTAAACGCTCTAACTTTTGCGCAAACCAATCAATAATCGCTAATTGCGATTTTTTTTAATTAAAAATATGCAGAAGAATACGTATCGGCCTAAACTTAGGAAAAAAAATTTTTTTTAGATATTTTTTGGGGATATTTATTATAGCAAAAAGTAAAAAATATTGCATTGTTTTCAAAATTTCGCTCTATTTTTGTTTAAAGGCGCAAAAAATAAAAACCGCAGAGGTGATCAAATACCACCAAAAGAAAGCTCTATTTATGGGGAAAAAAAGGACGCCAATTCGCACGACTGCGCAATTGTCAGTTAAAGCGAGGCAGTGCCAAATCGCAAAAAGGGGCCTGGTCCTTTGGCTACAAATTGGTCCGGGGCTTAAGTGGTTAAACCCTCATTCACATTGAATGTTAGTGCGACTTTGAAGAAATCTGTGTGGCTTCATGCACAGATGTCTATGCAAGTTGCACCTGAAGTAGTGCAGGAACTACGTCTTCAAATTGATGTGGCACTGCAAAGTTGTGTCACACCCCGATTTGAACATGGCCAATGCCAACAATAGGGTATGACTTGTCATGTGATTTTACCTGTTAAATCACATGACAAGTCGCTCCAATGTGAACAAGGGCTGATACTACTTTAAGGTCGCTGTGTACCACCCTTAACCTGAAGCTGAAGTTTGCTTTAAAGGATAAGTTCACCTTTCATAACATGTTACATGTTACACCCATATTCAGGGTGTAACATGTTACAAACGGACCAGCCCTCGCCCCTCCCTGATCCCCACTGTGACAGTTAGCAGGGTTCTTCTCCCTCCCTGCTAGCTGTCACAATTAAAAAAAAACGTTGCTCCACCCACCCGGCCTCTTCTCTGATTGACAGGGCTCTGGGCATGGGAAAACTACAAGGTCCGGCAGCCTTTGCGGCTGTCAGCTTGTAGTTTTCAATGAACTACCAGGGCGCTATTGTAGTTCATTCATGCTTCCTGTCAGATTGCATCTGCTTACCTGTACGGGATGTACGGGCAAACATATACACTTGTAGATCTTCAGTAAGTTGCCTTTTTCTATAGTTTTTTTGCAAAATCACGAGTTGCCCATTCGAAATCCAAATACCCAGCTATATCCTTTTTTTTTTTTTGATTACTTAATAATTAATTTAATTAGGTGTGTTTTGTAGAAGTAGATCAGTGATTAAAAACAGACAGGGCAAGTAAAAAAAAAAAAAGAGAACATTGCTTAGCCTTTACATTACTTCCACACTACTTCATCGAAGTAGCTCATTGCAGCTTAGCTGCTGTGTGGTCATGCCAAGAAGCTATAAATAGGCGCTGTTTAATCTTGCCCATGAAGTGCACAATAAATCTCTTACATAAAAAGATTACCATGATTAACAAGCCAGGAAACACTATATCTCACCAGTATTCTATTAGATTGATGGATTGAGAGGTTTTGTAAGTAGTAATGATAGCTAAGCATTCACGTGTCATTTACAGTGTTTTTCTAAAATATGGTTAAAGGAAAAATCTTGAAAGCTAGTACTTAAAAGTATAAACAGCTGCTAAAAATAATCTTCCTATTCAACACTAATATCCTTTAAAAAGTCAGTGAATACTCCAACTGTGCAGGAATTCAACAGTCACAAAGAGTGTCTGGAAAAAACAAGTAATGGGTCATAGAAATCACACTTGAGTCTAAAGGAATTAATTGTATTATTAGCTCTTATGATACTAAAGCAGAAATAAACTTCTCATGAAAGTTGTATCCTTCATGTGCATACTTGTATACGGAGCACATTTGCACTTTATGGCTCACTTATGCCGGCCATACATGTGTAGCACCCTCTAGTGTGCTAGAATGTTGGTGTAGCTGTAAGTGTAGGAAAAGTTTAGCTTGGCTTAGGGCCAAGCCTGAGCTGTGAAAATGGGTCAAGGTTTAGTGACTCAGAACTGGGTGACTCATCCCAGCAGCGTTTCTGGTGGCTCCCCCTGTTTTCTGGGACATTGGAGAATGTTCTGGACATAGTGGGTGGAAGCTTGGAGGAGCTGTTTAGAAAATTTATGAGGGCCTCAGCCAATCCCCAGTTAAGAGCTGGAAGGGAACAGGCCACCTCGTAAATAGGTATGAGTCATGCCAGCAGGGGCAGTCGGGTGGAAGATGGAGTGCTGAGGAGGCTGTCGGTAGCCTTTGAGGGGGCCCCCTAGTCTGGGTGGATGACCTTAGGGCAGGGCTCGGTGCTGGAAGGATCCTACCAAAATACATGGAGGAAGCCCTTCCTGGAGTCACGGGAGCAAGGGGAGAAGACAGCGGGTGCAGGTCAGCACTACCAGGAGATCTCCTGAGAGTCAGCCGATGGGCTGGTGAGTGTGAGTCTGGAGGACTGTGGGTAGAAGATAGCCTGGAGGGCTAATTAAATGGACAGCTGCAGCCAGGCGGGTTGGCAGTGCCACAAGAGGTGGTGCTGGGATCTGTAGCCACAGCTAGCTGGATGCTGAAATTCTGCTATACAACTAAGGAGCTTCAGGTTCCTGCCCATAAAGGGCCATTGCTTCATCTGACTGACTGTTAGGTACTCTCAGTGTTCCTGCTAAGTTCTGCAAGCAAGCGTGTGCTGGAGTGAAGAAGAGGAGAATGTATAAAGGATAAGTTGTCCTTGAAGTTGTTGAAGTCAAATGGGCATCCCATAACCTCCCATCCCTATCCAAGTTATTACACTCAATAAAACAAAAAAAAACAGTCACTGACTGTTCTCTGACTTAAGCGTGTGTGGCTGTGCAGGGTGGGGGATCCCATTCTACCTATGGCTCCTTAGGGGATGTGCTACAGATGGTTCGAATTTAGGCCTGTTCAGCAGGGACCAGCCAAGATTTAATCCATGTATGGGCAGACTGGTTGTACCCAAGTTGATCCATTGATGGACTTGAGTACAACCAACCTGACAGATATTTTTCATGCAATTACTGCTGTAGTAATTGTGTCCTGCCATCCAGGAAAGCTTCCTGCTGGCAAAACACAATAGAGCTGCGGGAGGGATTCTCCCATCAACACTGACCGTGTTGATGGGGGAATCGAGCAATTTTCTTTCCTTCCACCCGTGTTGGAATGAAAGAAAAAACAAAACATCTATGGCTTACCTTTGATTCTGAATGCCCTTCTTCAGCAATGTGCAGTTACCCTAGTCACCCCTGACGCTTTCATCTTAACCCGGTCTTCTTATCGGTTTTGGAGTCTTTGGTTCCTCTGGATTGGCCAGGTCAGGATGATGTAGCCCTTCACATGCACACAGAAGTTACTTTTGTGCCAAGGATGTACACTGAGCTGTGCATGCGTGGCTCAGTGAACCCTCAAAAAAACAAATCACAAAAAAAAACATGACAGACAGGGAGAAAGATTTATGACATAAGAGATCTACAGAGTCTCTTCTGTCAAAAACAGCCTAAATGTCATCTTTGTGTAAAAAACAAAGTGGCTTTACTTCTGTTTTAACCAGATGGTGATTTTAGGCGTACTACACATGCTCAAATAAAATGTAATCAGAGCACATTTGAGTGTGTAGTACACCCAGTTTTTCTGTCCCGCTGCTGTCGCCAACCCCCTGCATCTGCTCTCCGTATCGGTGTAAATACAGTAGCTACTCCAGAAGCTGGACCCTGGATAATGTTCAGATGCTGGATACACAGCTGCAAATTAACATTTCTACTGTTTGGCTCATCTGCAAATCACAGAGATGAGCTTCGATCTGCATATGTTGTCAGTTTTATTTTTTTTAAATAAAATTTGTTTTCAGTGAACACTTTATTTAACCTTATGCTGGGTACACACATATATTTTTTTTGGTCAACCCAGCGGGCGAGAGGTCACATACTCACAAAGCGGTGTTGGTGCGGGGATCTCCCCTGCTGAGCTATTGTGTTCTGACAGGGAGACCCCCCGTGCCCCAGAACACACTGATCAGTTGATCAGATACTGTTTTTTCAGCATGCTCGCTCAACAGAAGCCGGTCATGAGACTGGCTTCTGTAGGACAGGGAGCTGTACACATGGGCCAAAAGTTGCCCAGTTCCTGCCAAACCAGTTGTTTATGGCCAATTTTCCCCAGCCTTAGTTTACCTTAATCAGTCCCAGTAACTTCTCCCCTCCCCCCCCCCCCCCAAACTTTTATTTTCCTGCTCTTTATTTCTGTTTCCTTAACCATTCATATTTAAACCTATTGTGAATACAGGAGGTTGGCCGCTCAACACAGGCTCCATTCAAAGAATGGCTGGACTCTGTAAAAATTCACCATGTATGGAATTCCTCTTTAACCTATAGCAAAATGACAAATGACGACCGGGCCAGTACCATGTGATCGCTGTGACCAATCACAGAAGATCACTTGACAATTGTAAACAATGGATGTCTTCCATTGTGTAAAATTGTGTTGCTAGCTGTGATTGGTCACAATAATCACATGGTACAGACAGAGCCAATTATAGCCTCTCTGTACCATGTGATTAGATGTGACCAACCACAGCTAATCACAACAGAACACACTGAATAAATCAGTTTCATTTAGTAAAAATGGTTGTTTATACCAGTGAAATTCACTGGTATGAACAATCATAATGTGTAAAAAGAAAAAAAAAATCCTGATCACTTCCTCAGATTAGTACAGTGTTACTATGGTAACATGGTATTGCTCTGGTCACAGTGTGTAAAAAAAAAAAAAAAAAAAAAAAACAATTACTTTTTATTTTTTTTTTTTTTTTACATACTGTCACCAGTCAGTGTCTAAATTTATGAAGAAAGATTATTTAATTGCAAAATGTTGTTGTCTTTTTTTCAAAATTTTCATTATTTTTAAATTTAATTAGCAGAAAATAAAAAAAACAGCGGTAATTAACTACTTTACGACCACCCATCGCACATATACTGCGGCAGGGCGGCCGCTCTGCACAGGATCACGTACAAAGTACGTGATCCAAAATGTCCAGGTCTGGGGTGCGCATGTGATTATTCATGTGATTAGGCACCCGCCGATCATTAGGCAGAGAGCTATTCTGTCAGTAGGGAAGGCATGGATCCTGTGTCTCTGCAAAGCAGGAACATGGATCCATGCCTTCCCCTAGTAAAAGCACCTTCCACACAATGCGCAAACACTGGTTAGGCACACAGTTAACCCTTTGATCACCCCTGATGTTTAACCCCTTCCCAGTCAGTGTCATTAAAACAGTGACAGTACATATTTTCGTTTCAATCATCTTTATTGATTTAAAGATGAAATAGACATGTACAGAACATTATATTTCCAGAATTTGCAATTACAAACATACAGATATATTTCTATAACGTATATTATTGCCAATAACATATAAAGTACTACTAGAGTCATAGGGGGTTATTTACGAAAGGCAAATCCACTTTGCACTGCAAGTGCACTTAAAAGTGCAGTCGCTGTAGATCCGAGGGGCACATGCAAGGAAAATAAAAAACAGCATTTTAGCTTGCACATGATTGGATGATAAAATCAGCAGAGCTTCCCCTCATTTCAGATCTACCCCTCAGATTTAAAGTGACTGCACTTCCAAGTGCACTTGTAGTGCAAAGTGGATTTGCCTTTCGTAAATAACCCCCATAGTCACATACAAGAACAGATCTTAATAGGAAAAAACACAACTTAAGAAACAGGTTTAGTAAAAAAATGGTATTATTAAACGGTTCTACCAAGCCAAGTCAAGTAATGAGTTTAGGTCTTGCCTGACCTTCAGGATTACCACAACTTAGTTGTTCGTTGTAGATTCCCTCTACTAGCAGCCATCAATTTCTCGTAAGAGTAGTGTGTGTGGGTTAAATTGATGGTTTCTAGTAACATAGGAGTTGTGGGGGATTTCCAGTGTCTAGTAATGATAAGTCTTGCTGCAAGGAGTACATGAATGATTGTATGTTGGATATTATGTGGTAAGGAGTCTAAGTCCAGATTTAATAATGCCATTCCCGGGAAAGGGGGACAGGGACCCGGGAACTTGTTTATAAATATATCACCCCAAAAGTGTGTAATTTCAGGACAACACCAGAAAATATGGAGTATGTCCCCTCTTTGATCACAGTATCTCCAACAATGATCTGAGGTATGCCCTTTGAAGTGGGAGTTTTTATCCGGTGTTAGGTACCATCTTAGGAGTATTTTTTGGGAAAGTTCCCATAGCTTGGAGCAACGCATTGCCTTGTAGGTTTCCTCTACATGCCTTTATCCATTGAGAATCAGTATATGTGCGACCTAGGTCTATCTTCCAGAGGTTAAGGGAATCATCTTTTACAAAATCTGATTTCTGTTGGAGTAGATTGTAAAAAGGTGAAATGCCTTTCTGAGATATCGAAGGCAAATGATAATATGTCCATGCCTGTAGGGGGAGACTACAGGACCAATTGGACTTTTTCGAGACAGGCAGTGGATTGTATGGATGTGGAGGTAAAAGTCCCTATTTGATATTTGATATTCAGTTTGGATTTGCTGGAAAGTTAGGAATATCAATCGTGAACAGGTCATATATGTAATGAATACCTTTAGAGGCCCAAGTAGTGAAATAAGAATTCTCTATAAGATGTTCAAGGTTAGCTATTGGGATTTTAATACGTGTAAAAGCTTTGTTCGCATGAGCCAATGTGCCTAGTTTTTGCCAAGCTTTAACTGATGCTGACATGGGAAAAAAAGCATTCAGTGGGGAGGTAACTCTCTTAGATCTTGGGGGGGGTGTCCAGTTGGTGGTCAGTCGGGAAATAAATTAAAGTCTCCACAGAGGCGCACATGTCCCTGTTGGATTGATTTCACATTTTTGAGGGTCTTGTTAAGGAAGGAGAGCTGTCGTTTGTTGGGAGCACAAATGCTCACAAGTAGAGCTGCGCGATTAATCGTTAAAAAAACGTTAGCTCGATTTAACCCCCTCGCGATCTTAATACAGCATTTGCACGATTCATTTATGTAACAAGTGCAGAGCCTTCTCTGCTCGCTGTGAAAAAAAAAAAAGCTGGCAAATGTTTATCAACATTGTCAGCACTGAGAGATGACTATATACAGCAGCCCTCAAAATTTACACACGCCTGCTCGCATTTTGCGAGTAAATTTTGAGGGCTGGCGAGGAAGGGCTGTCTGGGAGCGAGGGGGGGGCGAGCACTGCAGGCCGGCGAGTCCCTTTCCCAGTGCTCACGAAGGGGAAGAGAGAGGACAGAGCCAGCCAGATGATATGAGCGCAGGGAACATCACTAGCAGCTTTGATTTCAATTGCCGTGTGTTCCCTGCACTCGCTTTCACACACAGCTCCGCCCCCTGGTCCCGAGGAATTTGATAGACAGATCACCCGTCCAACACGGGACGAGTAATGTGTATCAAAGTTCCCCGGCCAGGGGGCAGGGCTGTACGGGACGCCGAGCGGCGGGAACACATGGCAATTTAAATCAAAGCTGTTCCAGTAATGTCCCTCGGCGCTCATATCATCTGGCCAGCAATGCTCTTCTTCTCTGCTCCCCTTCATGATGGACACAGGTAGGCAGCATTGGTGTAACAGGGTGAGGCTGCATTGGTGTGACAAGGGTGAGGCTGCATTGGTGTGACAAGGGCGAGGCTGCATTGGTGTGACAAGGGCGAGGCTGCATTGGTGTGACAAGGGCGAGGCTGCATTGGTGTGACAAGGGCGAGGCTGCATTGGTGTGACAAGGGCGAGGCTGCATTGGTGTGACATAGGCGAGACTGCATTGATGAGCATGGATAAAGTTGCTTAATTTTACATAAAACATTTAAGGGCAATTTCATGATATCATTTATGAGGCCGTGTTTAGAGGTGGAATTAGGGGCGGGGCAGGGTAGGGGTTGGGTGGGGCAACTGGTGGCGAGTAACCCTTGAGCCCTGGCTAGTAGCTCAGGACTTGAAATTTTGAGACCTGATATACAGTATAGTATCATTTAGTTCTTTTAGCTCAAAGGAATGAACTTTGGTCTGTTAATGAGGTCGGTTTAACCATTTAAAAAAATGCAAAGACTAAACCTTTTTCTGACACTTTAATTAAAACCAACATTCTTTGCTAGAAAATTACGTAGAACCTCCAAACATTACATACGGGGTATATATATATATATATATATATTTTTTTTTTTTTAGCAGAGACCCTATAGAATAAAATTTGCTCTTTCAAACGCATTTTTTTGGGGGAAAAATACACTTCAATGAATTAGAAAACCTAAACAGTAAAGTTAGCCCCATTTTTTTGTATAATGTGAAAGATGATGTTATGCCACCAGAATCGTAATCTTTATTCTAAGCAAAAAAAATAGTGATTCTCATTTTAGCCAGAATCATGCAGCTCTAGTACAGAGTAATATAATATAACAACCATTTTGGTCAAAATTATTCTGGTGGAACTGGAAAAAGACTGTATCCTTGATGGCAACCATTACTCCCCTTTTTTTCTTCATGAAGTTTGCGTTAAACATGTGGAAATTGTTTGTGCTGACAGGTTGCATTAAGGGATAAAACTGTGATAGACATCAGTTTGGGAGATTATGTGTACAATATGTCAAAGAAGACTCAGTTAGTAGTTGCTCCAGGTGCTCCAGTTGGTGGATGTGACTGGCGTTCATGCAGTAGAGGAGGTCTGCGGCCATAGATGTGATGCGATGTAGGTGTGGCAGTAAACCTTTAGGACGTTGTTCCTAGAGCTATAATGTAGCACGGCCCCCTTGGTGACTGCTTGGATTTACCTGCTTATCTTCATCGCCATGACCCTGTGAACATTCCAACCCACCTGACACTTTGGGTTCAGACATCATTGCAACACCTTTAACCACTTAAGGACCCGGCCTATTTTTCAGACTTGGTGTTTACCAGTTAAAATCATTTTTTTTTTGCTAGAAAATTACTTAGAAACCCCAAAAATTATATATATATATATATATATATATATATATATATATATATATATATATATTTTTTTTTTTTTTCCTCACACCCTAGAGAATAAAATGGCGGTTGTTGCAATACTTTCTGTCACAACGTATTTGCGCAGCGGTCTTACAAGCACTTTTTACAATTCACTTTTTTTAATTAAAAAATAAGACAACAGAAAAGTTAGCCCACTTTTATATTGTGAAAGATGATGTTATGCCAAGTAAATTGATACCCAACATGTCATGCTTAAAAATTGCGCCCACTCGTGGAATGGCGACAAACTTTTACCCTTAAAAATCTCTAGGCGACATTTAAAAAATTCTACAGGTTGCATGTTTTCAGTTACAGAGGAGGTCTAAGGCTAGAATTATTGCTCTCGCTCCAACAATTGTGGTGATACCTCACATGTGTGGTTTTAACACCATTTTCATATGCGGGCGCTACTCACGTATGCATTCGCTTCTGTGCCCGAGCTTGGCGTGATGGGGCTCTTTAAAAAAAAAAAAAAAAATTCTTATTTATTTTACTTTTTATTTTTACACTGTTCTTTTAAAAAAAAAATTGTGTCACTTTTATTCCTATTACATCATATTTACACTAAAATGCAGTAAAAGAAAATAAAAAAAAAGTCCCTTTAAGAGCTATGGGTGGAAGTGACGTTTTGACATCGCTTCCACCCTGCAATGGTATGGAGCCGGCTGGGGGCCATCTTCCCCTCACTCAGGTCCATGCCAAGCAGGGGACAGGACCTGATCACCTCTGCCGGTAAGCAGCGGAGGGCACCGGAGAGCGACGGGCCCTCTTCCGCTAGCGGTAAAAGTGATCTCATGATGAATCCACCGCTGAGACCACTTTTATCTTAAAGCAGACCACACGCTGAAGAAGTGGATACCAGGGTTGTGGCAGCTAGCTGCTGCCATAACAACGGTATTCCACTTCAAAGAGCCGCCGTATAATGATGGCGGGCGTAAGTGGTTAAGTAATAAGACAACACGCAATAAGTTTATATTCTGTTAACGTTTACTGGAATACCTCAGTTAAGATATAGTTGCACAAAAGAGGTAATGGTTCAACTGTGCTTGGGATAACAACAAAAACTCAGTTGAGTGACTCCTCAATAAATTGCCAATTGAAACAGTTGGCCACAACAGATTATTATATACACATATATACAATAGAGTACCACTTGAACATAGCCTGAAAGGATAAGCACAGGTTAAGTAGCAATTCTGACAATACTTCTAGAAAGAGAAACCCAGGCTAGGCTGTTTAACCTTTGATCCTAATGAGAGATGAAGCTAAACATGGATGGTATGAGAGCCCTTCAAGTAGCAATGACAGAATGTCCCCGTTGCAGATCTGATGGTCTTCACCGGCAGTTGGAGATCATTAATTATATCCAATGTGTAGTAACAGAATGGTAGTATATCTGGTGATGACTGTAGGTAAAGAGGCTTATGTAAGGTGTTCAAATAAAGGTGCAGTGAAGTGTTCCTAAGGTAAATTTGTCTGTGCACAGTGTCCCAGTGAAACAACAAAGGAAAGGTTTGCAAAGATGGACAGTGGCCCTCTCACCAATGACCAGACTGATTCGATGTCTTCCCGCTAGTGAATCCCGGATGGATGTCCTGGCTGTGAACCCGCTTGTGACGATCACCAGTTGCGGAGGACGAAGTGTGGGTTGCTGCACTGTAAAGGTGGTATTGATCAGATGAACAGCAGGCAACGCTGGACCCCTTCTCGGTCAGGTAGACCTCATGGTAGGCCGCAACCTCACTCCCCTTGCACGGAGAGGTCCTTCACACACGAGGCCCAGGAGGAAGAGAGCGTGGGGCGGATCTCTGGTCCCTTGTATAGCTACACCCAGCAATCTCTCTGGTAGTAGCAAGGATCCCTGGGATATGTAGTCCGGGTGTATAGTCATGCAGGCGAATAGCCATGTGATGGAACTACTAGTCCCACAATCCCTCTGGTCGGACTCACAGATATGATGTCAGTCTAGTAACGCTGGGCACTAGAGGGACAATATGATATACAGACAGGGAATAGATGTTTGTTGCAATTGTAGTCCATATTGCTACAATAATAAGAAAGTTAGTGACTCAAGTAAGCACAAAAGTTGCAAGGCCGTTAGTCGGTGCAAAAATTGGATTGTGAACTAAAACCTGGAAGAACAAAAATAACAAAAAAGAACAACAGAGCAGCTAAATAATGGTAGAGCCAGTAATAAACACTGGGGGTAAAGTTCTTTGAGAAGAAATCTATGAGCCATATTCAGGACCGGATTCTCATAAGGACATCCATGGGGATTGGGTCAGCCGAGTGTTGGGGTTTGGGGATCCTATGAATGCAGTCTATGGTCAGTTCCACCTGTGACAGGCCAGGGAGTAAAGTGGAGATCAGGTCACAGGCATAATCACGCAGACTCTGAGGGGGAACTGATTCTGGCACTCCGTGCAATTTGACATTATTGCGCTGCGAGCGGTCCTCCAGGCCTGCTAGCTTTGCTTTTATTGACGCGTCTTTGGATTCCTCATATGTATCAACTAAGTCATTGGCCGTATGTGTGCATTCCTCGAATTTTGCCCAGCATGTATTGCACTCTGTCCCCCATTTGTTGTATACTAGTAGAGAATTTGTGGATGAAGCAGGAACCGTTAGACACGAGGGAAGATTGGAGTGAACGGAGCATGTCCTTCATGGTGGAATCCATGGACAGGTTGTCCAGTTGTAGGAAAGGAGGCAATGGAGGATTGTAAGGCATTGTTAGCATACATTGGGAGAATGGGTTGATGAGGAGCATTCATCCTCATCCTGGCTTTAGCTGGGCTCCCGGTTATAGGGCTGTTAAAAGCTGGATCATGTGGGGAGAGGGTTGAAGTTTCACCCTCTCTGTCACAGATGTCGGCGTCAGGCAGATCCATGTAGGATGCCGCATGTGCTGCTCGCCGTCGCCACCTTGATAATCTTCCTTTCTTTTGCGAGACACTCTGGGCTGTCAGAGAGAGGAAGTGAGCCTGATGTGTGATGGTTTTACCGCTGCATGGCTGGATGTCTCCGGTTCGTGTTGCTGAGGTCAGGCTTAATCAGTCATCTTCGAGCGCTCGAGTGTCGCTGGTCCCCAAAAAGTGTCAGTAAGCGTCCCGCCGCAATATCGCAGACCTGCTATAAATATATATATATTTATTTATTTTTTATTGGATATGTTTTATAGCAGAAAGTACGTTTTTTTGTTTATAGTGCAAACAATAAAAACCACAGTGGTGATCAAATACTACCAAAAGAAAGTTAATGGGGAAAAAAGGACATTTTCATTGGGTACAGCGTCGCACAACTGCGCAAATGTAAGTTAAAGTAACACAGTGCCGTATTGCAAAAAATGGCCTTGTCATGAGGGGGGTAAATCTTCTGGAGGGCAAGTGGGTAAATACCATTGAAAGAAAGCTGTATTTGTGCAAAAAAAAGATAAAAATGTCATATGGGTACAGTGTTGCATGACCGTGCAATTGTCATTCAAAGTGCAACAGCGCTGAAAGATGAAAATTGTCCGGGGAAATTGCCCAGTATTGAAATGGTTAAAGAGAACCAGTGACACTATATGCATTTTGCTGGGGGAGGGTATAACTGTCAATAAATAAAGCCTTTAATGTACATTCTTGTAACCATGTCAGCACCTTTGTTGTGGGAAAGCTATTTGAGCATTTGTTATCAGCACTGAGCACAAGTAAGAGATAGCACAGCCTTCCATCTGGACACTTCTGCTCTCACAGGAAGAGTGTACATGTAATTAATAACAGGTCTTAAATATTACCACCATGATATTCAGAGAAAGGAACTCACAAACTTTTCCTAGATCCAGTACGTACTGTATGCGAATAATATGAGGGCTCCAATCCTGATTACAGATATAAAAGTATTTTAGATCTTTAAAGTGGTGTTTCCACCAAAAACAAAAAAAATAGCTTAAAATTCCTAAAAAAAATAAAAAAAAAAAAATTGGAAAAGATTTATTTTTTTACTCACCTCTAAATGCCTGTTGCTAGGGGGTCCCTCGTAGTCTGCCTCCTTCAGTGCCCGGGCAGTGACATCACTTCCCCTCGGTGCAGTCAGTCATCTGGGACATGTGGCGCCGCTCACACATGCGCAGTGGGTTCCCGGCTGTGACTTCACAGTAAGAATGCCGGCGCCGCCGAGCAGGGACGGGGGGGGGCTTCGATCCCCCGCATCGCTGGACCCTGGGAGAGGTAAGTGTCCAATTATTAAAAGTCAGCAGCTGCAGTATTTTTTTTTTTTAAGGGGCACCCCACTTTAAGTATGCATTTTACCTAGCCAGCAGCAATGGAATGCAGGGAGCTCTCTGTAAATTAGATTTTAGAGCTGTTACATCTCTGTAAAACCAGTCTGCGCCCCCCCCCCCCCCTCATGACAGAAGAATTGCTAAGACTAAGGCCCCTTTCACACTGGGGCGTTTTTCAGGCGGTACAGCGCTAAAAATAGCGCCTGTTCACCGCATGAAAAAATCCGGCCCCTTTAACTCCAGTGTGAAAGCCGGCGGGCTTTCACACTGGAGCGGTGCGCTAGCAGGACGGCAAAAAAAGTCCTGCTAGCAGCATCTTTGGAGCGGTATAGGAGCGGTGTGTTCACGCTCCTATACCGCTCCTTCCCATTGATTTGAATGGGAAACCGCGGTAAAACCGCGGCAATACCGCCGCAAAGCGCCGATACGGCGGCGCTCTGTGGGGGTGATTAACCCTTTTTCGGCCGCTCTCGGAGGGTAAAACCGCACCGCGAGCGGCCGAATACCGCGGTTAAAACGACGTAAAGCAGCGCTAAATATAGCGCTGCTTACCGTCACCGCGGCTCCCCGCCCCAGTGTGAAAGGGGCCTTACAGAATGTCAAATAATAGAGCCCAGGATAATGAGCTTATATGTCATGCCCACTTTAATGCTTACAGGTTATTGGAAAGCTACACTCATCGGCCACTTTATTAGGTATACCTGTTCAATTGCTTGGTAAGACAAATTGCTAATCAGCCAATCACATGGCAGCAACTCAATGCATTTAGGCATTTAGATGTGGCAAAGACGACTTGCTGAAGTTCAAACAGAGCATCAGAATGAGGAAGAAAGGGGATTTAAGTGACTTTGAACAAGGCATGGTTGTTTGTGTTAGACAGGCATGCTGATCTACTGGGATTTTAATGCACAACCATCTCTAGGGTTTACAGAGAGTGGTCCAAAAAAGAGAAATTATCCAGTGAGTAGCAGTTGTGTGGATGAAAATGTCTTGTTGATGTCAGAGGTCAGAGGAGACTGGGCATGTAAGCGGGGGAATTAGCGTGGCTGTAATATAGAGGGAAACACACTGCGTGGTATTGTAAATGAAGTAATGTTAATTGCCAGATAAGCAACAGTGGAAAATTATATTTACAAAAGTGGAGTAAACAGTTCTCTTGTTAGCATATAAGGCACAGATTCACAGTCCATTCACCAAAGATACAGAATGCAGCTCAGTAAACTGGCAGTGTAGTTATTATTCCTCTCTTCAGGCACATCAGTGGTACACAAGGCACATTTTGATTACTTGCCATAGGCTGTTGTCCATAGGCAGGTTCCACAGATGCAGCAGTGTTCATAGGCAGGACTCCTGAGGAACCCTGTTCTGTCCCTGTAGGCTGGAAAACTCTCCCTGAGTAAGGCCTAGCTTTCCCTCACAGGCAGTATATCTTTCCCTCACTCATTCCACACACATGTCTCTCAAAATGGTGACTGTGCTCTCCTGTCACAGTTAACTGTATGTGAGGAGGCTACCTACAGGCAGACTGGTTAGAGATGATAGAAAGGCAACAGTAACTAAAATAACCACTCATTACAACAAAGGTATGCAGAATACCATCTCTGAATGCACAGCACATCAAACCTTGAACCAGATGGGCTACAGCAGCAGAAGACCACACCGGGTGTCACTCCTGTCATAGAAACAGATAACCACCGCTCAAGGACTATCCTTCTGAGCGAATGCTCCTTCTCCTGTGTGGGAGCCCCAGGTGCTGGCTAATAGCACAGCAAATTGGAAATCAGGAAGAACTCCGGACAGCTGCACACCGGGAAAATTAAAATTCAAAAAAGTTTATTTAAAAGCAGGAATCAATACAATCCAAAACACGACAAAAAGGGGGTATAGATGACGCATTTCGCACTATATCTAATGCTCACTCCTGTCATCTAAGAACAGGAAACTGAGGCAATAGAAGATTGGAAAAATGTTGCGTGATGATTCAGATGGTAGGGTCAGAATTTGGCGTAATCAACATGAAAGCATGGATCCATCCTGCCTTTTATCAATGGTTCAGGCGGGTGGTGGTGTAATGGTGTAGGGGATATTTTCTTGGCACACTTTGGGCCCCTTAGTACCAATTAAGCATTGTTTAAACGTCACAGCCTACATGAGTATTGTTGCTGACCATGTCCATCCCTTTAAGACTACAGTGTACCCATCTACTGATGGCTACTTCCAGGATAATGCACCATGTTACAAAGCTCAAATCATCTCAAACTGGTTTCCTCTCTAATGTTAAGTGGGCTCAATCAAGAGCCCGCCCCATGGGATTGTGGCCGCCACGAATTTTTCAATAAAGATGGCTAATCCTATAATATAAAAAAAAAAAATAAAAAAAAAAAAAAAAGAGTGAAAAGAGCGGGCTTTTCACGTGTTTCCAGGCGGGAAACATGTGTTTGCAGGTGTTGGGGGGCTATATAAGCCCCCTGTGACACAGTCCGATCGCAGTTGTCCTGGATCGGCTTGGCTGAGCTTCTGCTATTTGCACCTGAGCTGTTTTACTGAGCTCGCCAAGCCGTGACAGAACATGAAATCCCTTGTGAGGCAAATATTGGAGAGGGCGGCATCCGAAGGCGGGGACGAATGGCTCCGGCGTTGCTTGTTATTAGCCGGGGAAGAACCGGCTACAGGAGCAGCGCCCGAAGGTCAGAGTGCGCCCCCTGAGAGGTCCGGGGCTGAAGAGGGGAACCAGCCTGAAGAACCCACCTCACCCCCCGCAGAACCCAGCGCAGCTTACCGGTGGAGCGACCGGCGCTCGAAGATGCGGCGCAACAGTGGGCCGAGTTCCGCCCGCCTCCAATGTCGGAAGACCGTCCCATCGATGAGGAAGCAGAGGACGCTGCGGTGAGTCAGCGCTCCAGCCTGCGTGTCAAGAGGCGGAGGCGGGTCTTCTCTCCCTCGCCGGCCCGTACTGATAGGAGGAGACGCACTCGGCCTTCCTCGCCAGTGCTTCACTCGCCCCCCCCCCCCGCAGCTCCTGCATCTCAGCCCATAGCCAGGAAGTCTCCGCCTAGGTCTGCCCCTTCTTCCTCAGCTACGAAGTCAGCGCGCCCAACCCGTTCGCATCTGGTTGCTACAGCAACAGCTTCACAGGCGCCCAGGCCATCTAGGCTGGACGCCAGGGACATGTCACAAAAATGTCAATCTTTTTCCTTCAGCTTATCCTGCTGCTACGCTTCCTTCCCCTTCATTCCAGATACCTCCCTGCCAGGAGAATGGGCCTATTGGGGCTGGTGAGTTGGATACAGCAGGTTTGTTAAGAAATGTGATTACATCCTTGAATAGGTTTAATGCTGTTTTGTCTTCTCAGCCCGTAGCTGTCTTACCTTCTCCTGCTCATGTGTGGTCTCCTGTTGAATCTCAGGAGATTCCTTTACCTGTCCCGGTTCCTCTTAGTGTTAATGCCTCTGTTCCGGAGGCCTCTTTTAAAGAAGTCTTACCATGTGAATTATCCCCACTGGGTTTCCATTTACCCATGTCGGTTAAAGAAAAAATTTGGAAGGGTGATTTTTTAGATTTATTATCGCTTTTACCTAATGCTAAAGAATTTTTGCATAAAAGCGATGCTAAATCTGGGGATAATGCCGACGATTACAGACGTCGCCCAGTTTCTAGATCATTTTTTAATTGGTTACAAGCCTTTTGTATTTTTTCTTCCGTATTGTGTGAGAAACATCCCCAAAAAGCGTGCGGTTTATTTCAACATTTAGAGCACATTTTAGAGGCTTATAAGAGTTTTGGCGGTATGGGTTGGTTTCATTATGATGAATCCTTCCGCCAAAAAATTGCCATCTACCCCACACTCAAATGGGGTAATAAGGATGTTGGCTTGTGGCTCAACCTTATTACTCCTCAGAAAACTTACTTTGCTAAAACCCAATCTCAGTCGTTGGCTGCTTCTTCTGCTTCGCCCTCTGTGTACAAAAGAGGTACGTGTTTTGCATATAATGAATCACAGTGTAAATGGTCGGCTTCTTGCCGCTATAGGCATGAATGTTCATTATGTTCAGGGAATCATCCTGTTATGAAATGTTTTAAAAGGACCACCAATCCTCCCCTCAGGGAACAGTCCAAAAGTATGCACACCGGTGAAAGTGGCCGCAATGCTTCCGTGGCTGCGTCGTTACCCAGATCAGGGGAAAGCGCAACTTTTAATTAATGGTTTTTCTTTTGGTTTTAGGTTGCCTGTTTTTCAAGGCCCGGGTTGTAGTTTTGTTAACAATTTAAAATCAGTAGTAATGAATACTGATATTGTGGCAGAGAAATTATTCACAGAATTAGCTGCTGGCAGGATTGCTGGTCCTTTCATTTCCCCTCCTTTTCATAATTTTAGGATCTCTCCTTTGGGTTTAGTCCCAAAAAAGGAACCTCGATCATATCGGCTCATTCATCATCTTTCCTTCCCAGAAGGCAGTTCACTGAATGATGAAATCGATTCGCTGTCCACTTCAGTCACATATGCTACGTTTGATGATGCTGTTTGCCTTATCAGACGTTTTGGCAAAGGGGCTTTATTAGCCAAAGCGGATATTCAATCAGCTTTTAGGCTTTTACCTATATCACCAGATGCATATAATTCTCTTGGTTTTCAGTTTAATGGGTATTTTTTTTATGACAAATGCCTTCCTATGGGCTGTTCTTTATCCTGCTATTATTTTGAAGTTTTTGCCTCCTTCTTGCAGTGGGTAATGATTCAAGTTTCTGGCCACTCAGGTATATTACATTATTTGGATGATTTTCTTTTTATAGGTCCTCCTAATTCGCGTATTTGTTCAGTGATTTTGCGTTTATTTTTTCTTCTTTCCGAATTTTTCGGCATCCCATTGGCGATTGATAAGACTGCTTTTCCGTCGCCAGTAATTGAATTTTTGGGGATTAAAATTGATACGATACTGCTACAATATGAATTACCTCCTCTTAAGATCTCTAGGTTGGAATCTGTGATTTCTCTGTTTTTGCGGCGCAAGAAGATCTTGCTAAAAGAAATGCAGTCTTTTCTAGGTCTTCTTGCCTTTGCGACCCGAGTGATGCCCATGGGCAGAATTTTTTCTAGACGTTTGTCTTTGGCTACGTCTGGTTTTAAATCCCCTTTTTCGCATATCCGTCTTACCTCTGCCATGAAGGATGATCTACTGGTATGGTCTAATTTTTTGTTGGATTATAATGGGAGATCATTTTTTCAAGACGATTTTGTTTCTGCAGCTGATATTGATCTATTCACGGACGCGGCTGGGTCCTGTGGTTTTGCAGCCATATTTCGCACACATTGGTGTGCTGATAGTTGGCCCTCCTTTTGGATTTCCAACAATCTCACTAGGAATATAGTTTTATTGGAGCTATTTCCAGTGGTGGTTGCATTGGAAATCTGGGGTAATCTGTTTTCCAATAGTCGCATTATTATCCATACGGATAATAAAGGTGTAATTTTTGCTTTAAATTGTCTTTCTTCAAAATCCAATGCTGTTATAAAATTGCTACGTTATTTAGTACTTTTATGTCTAAAGAAAAATATCTGGCTTAAAGCTAAGTTTGTGCCAGGAACTCAGAATGTTATGGCAGATGCCTTATCTCGCTTCCAGATGGCTCGTTTCAGACAGCTCTTACCAGAAGCAGATACGGTTGGATACCCCTGTCCAAATCATCTCTGGAGCCTGGTTTAGCTCCAGTTTTCGCTGCTATACAACATTCAATCGCTCCAAAAACATGGACTGAGTATTCAGTTGCATGGGATAAATGGTTGATTTTCAATACAGAAGTGGGTTTGTCTGGGTTTGCTCCCACTGAACATTCTATTTTAGCTTTCTTGTGTTCCCTAATGCAATTACAGTTCTCTTTCCACCATATTCATAAGTTATTGGCTGGAGTTTCTTTCTTTCTTAAATTATACAACCTGCCAGCATGTAATAGTTTCTTTTCTGTCAAACAGGCTCTCAAAGGTTTGCGTAAGGTTAGATGTGCTCCAGATGCACGTAGACCTGTTACTTTAAATGTCTTATCAAAACTTTGCTTAGTTACTTCAGCTGTGTGTATTTCCGAATATGAAGCGCTGCTATTTCATACTGCTTTTGTGTTAATGTTCTTTGCAGCTCTTCGCATTTGTGAAATGCTACCAAGCAATAAATATAGTCCTACAGGTTTACAGTGGTCTGATGTTTCAGTTCTCCATGATACAGTTCAGGTTTATATTAGGCGTTCTAAAACAGATCAAGCTGCTAAGGGTCATTGGCTCAATCTATATGCTTGTGGCGACTCTGTTTTTTGCCCGATTTTAGTTTTGAATAAATACCTTTCGGTTCGACCAATTTGTGATGGTCAATTTTTCATTCACCTCGATACGTCCCCTGTGACAAAATTTCAATTTGCTGCAGTTTTTAAGCGCTGCTTGGTTCAGCTCGGTTTATCGCACCTCAAGTTTTCCTCGCATTCTTTTCGTATAGGAGCCGCCACTGAAGCAGCTAGATTGGGTTTGAGTGACACTATCATTAAGCAATTGGGAAGATGGGATTCACATAGGTTTAATTTGTATGTTCGTCCTAATCTATCTCTTTGATTTTTTAGGTTCCAAGTCTTATATTTGGATAATTGGGCATTCCTACATTTATTGGGCTCACAAACGAGCTTCCTTACGCTGCTATAGTCAGAATCTATCCTTACCTTCTGATCGTTTTCATATCTATTGGAAAGGTTTTCGTGGTCTCATCTGGAATGATCTTTTATCTCATCTATCTCCTTTATTCCATTCTTGGCCTCATCCTTCTATTATAATATTTCATCTAGGTGGTAATGACATTGGTAAGAGAAAGACTCTGGATTTATTGTTCTCAATTAAGCGAGATTTATGCCTTCTAAAGTTTTATTTTCCAAATGCTTGTATTATTTTTTCTGAAATGGTCTCTCGCTTACATTGGTTGTGCTCAATGGAAGGTAAATCACTTGAAAAAATAAGACGGAGGTTAAATCATTCTATTGAAAAGTTCATGCCATCGATCGGGGGTTTCTCTTTTCGTCATGTTGACTTGGAAGGAGGTTTCCCTGGTCTTTATCGGTCAGATGGGATTCATTTATCTGATATCGGTCTGGACATTTTTAATTTAAACCTTCAGACTATGATTGAACAGGCCGCGGTGCTTGGGTAGCCTCACTTATTTGCAATAAGTTTGGTTTGTGGGGACTAATGGTTGTTTGAAACTTATTAATTTAAAGCTCGAGTTCTATGACTGAGCTAATGTTAGAGTTTGATTTTAAATAAATTATTATTATTCATTGATTATTGATTGTCAATAAAGTTAATTAATTTAATACCAATAAAGGTGCCGCGGCCATTAAAATACCAATTTCAGTGTGGTGTATTATTATTAGTAGTTTAAGTGTGCGACCTACAATCCCATGTTAAGTGGGCTCAATCAAGAGCCCGCCCCATGGGATTGTGGCCGCCACGAATTTTTCAATAAAGATGGCTAATCCTATAATATAAAAAAAAAAAAAAAAAAAAAGAGTGAAAAGAGCGGGCTTTTCACGTGTTTCCAGGCGGGAAACATGTGTTTGCAGGTGTTGGGGGGCTATATAAGCCCCCTGTGACACAGTCCGATCGCAGTTGTCCTGGATCGGCTTGGCTGAGCTTCCCCTCCCTCCCACCCTTTATGTCGCAGGCATCATTATGTGGTTTGTCACCCTTGAATCAAGGGGGGACTAATGGTTGTTTGAAACTTATTAATTTAAAGCTCGAGTTCTATGACTGAGCTAATGTTAGAGTTTGATTTTAAATAAATTATTATTATTCATTGATTATTGATTGTCAATAAAGTTAATTAATTTAATACCAATAAAGGTGCCGCGGCCATTAAAATACCAATTTCAGTGTGGTGTATTATTATTAGTAGTTTAAGTGTGCGACCTACAATCCCATGGCCTCCACAGTCACCAGATCTCAATCCAATAGAGCATCCTTGGGATGTGGTGAAATGGAAGATTGGCATCATGGATGTGCAGCCGACAAATCTGCCGCAACTGCATGATGAAATCATGTCAATATGGTCCAAAATCTCTGAGGAATGTTTCCAACACCTTGTTGAATCTATGCCACAAAGAATTAAGGCGGTTCTGAAGGCAATAGGGGGTCCAAACTGATACTAGCAAGATGTACCTAATAAAGTGGCTGGGGAGTGTATAGTGAGAGTAATACAGTAGCTGCCATTGCTAACACATTCTGGAAATATTAGCTATAATTAAAGCGGAGCTTCACCCGCACCAAAAATATTAAAAGTCAGCAGCTACAAATACTGCAGCTGCTGACTTTTAATAAATGGACACTTACCTGTTCCTGGTTCCAGCGGTGTCGGCAGACTGTGATGAGCGACCGCTCGTCAGGGAATCAGGGGAACGTCTTCACTGCCTGGTTCCCTACTGCGAATGCGCGAGTCGTGCTGCGCATCTCAATTGGTTCCTCGTTGTGTCCTGGGAACTGTGTTTCCCAAGACACAACGGGGCATCCTCGGATATCCTCGGATATGGGCGGGGATGCTAGTCCCGAAAGTGGGTGCATATACCTGTATTATACAGGTATCTGCACCCCCCCTCCCCCCTGAAAGGTGCCAATTGTGGCACCGGAGGGGGGGAGGAATCCGATAAGCGGAAGTTCCACTTTAGGGTGGAGCTCCGCTTTAAGTGCCCATCTGTGGTGTAAAACATGTTAGCCTTGTCTTGTCCTGCTCCTCTGTGATTGATGTGATCGTATGTGACTACTTAGATTTTATTTGACTTCAATAAAGGTGTCTCAATGGAGTGCGCCCATCCAGCCATTTCTTGTTCGTTCCATTCTGGAAATAGTTGCTTGGCTGTCATGCTGATCCAACGATGGCAATTATTTCTAATGCCGCGTACACACGGTCGGACTTTCGGGCGGAAAAAGTCAGACCGAATCTTTTCATCGGAAATTCCGATCGTGTGTGTGGGCCTCATCTGACTTTTTTTTCGAAAATTCTGACGTACCTAGAAATAGAACATGTTTTAAATATTTCCGACGGAACCAATTCCTATCGGGAAAACCGCTCGTCTGTATGCTGTTCCGACGGACCACAAACGACGCATGCTCTGAAGCAAGTACGAGACAGCAGCTATTGGCTACTGGCTATTGAACTTCCTTTTTCTAGTCCCGTCATACGTGTTGTACGTCACCATGTTCTAGACCAGGGGTCTCAAACTGGCGGCCCTCCAGCTGTTTCAAAACTACAAGTCCCATCATGCCTCAGCCTTTGGGAGTCATGCTTGTAACTTGCAATGCCTCATGGGACTTGTAGTTTCACAACAGCTGGAGGGCCGCCAGTTTGAGACCCCTGTTCTAGACGGTCGAACTTTGGTGTGATCGTGTGTAGGCAAGACAGTTTCAGCGGAACTTGGTCAGAAAAACCATCAGAGTTTATTCCGACGGTAAAACTGGTTGTGTGTACGCGGCATAAGTCATTAACTTAGAAGCAGTACATAAATATGGACTTGTGGGACTTGTGGGAGACTTGTTCCAGGTCAGTGAATCAGAAAGGATACATATAAGCCATGGCTAGCCAAAAAGCTGAGGAGAGAGCCACCATATTTTTTTCTGAACAGCTTTCCTTTAACTAAAATTCCAGGTCGAAAGACTCCTTTGCTGACATAAATGCCCGTGGACATCAAATAAGAGACTTTTAAGCCAGACTGGAAGATAATATTATGTTTGTGGATTAGTCCCTGAAAGTTCTGAACAGTGATGGGACAAGGTCATCCAGTGCCCAGGGCAAAGATGCCAAACTGCGCCCTCCTTTCCATTAGAGTTAGGCTCAGGGTGCCCCCTACCCCTGCAATATACAATTGCGCCTGGGGCTGCCGTCCCTCCTGCCCACCCCTTGTCCCTGCCCTGGTTCTGAATGACCAATGTTGGGGTGATCTGGAAAGTTAGAAATCTTTTACTTTTCATTTGCTCTTGTTAAAAAAGACACAGCCAGGCAGATGGAGGTATTTACTTTCTTCCTGCGTTGACCCTGTGCGGTGTTGGGTCAGATGGAAGTTACGCATTCTGCTTTGGATACAGTTGGCTTAGCTTCTTTTTTTCTTACAATTTTATCCTAGCATCCTTACAGTATTAAAATGTTGCTGCCAACGTAGCTGACCCAGTTTTCTCTCTGTGTAGGTGTCTCACATGAGACTTTATCCATGGTAACTTTACACCTGCTTACACAGACTCATGCCTTGCAGTGTATTGTTTACCTATTTTTCCTGGAGCAAACAAAGCCTATTCAAGCTTAGCACACCGCATAGCAAAAACACACATGCTTACACAAATATGTATATTTTATACCTCGCTCTCTGCAATAAATAAAGGAAGCCGATGCTACAGACACTGGATTTTGTAAATTTCCATGACACTTGGGTTCCACTCTCAAGAATGTTTCCTTTTTCTTGGCAGGAGGAAATATTTTCCACTGACCCAAAAGTGTTATTTTCACGTGTCCAAATAATATTTTCTGCAATGAGATAAGTAACGCACCCTTTTTATGTTATCACTAAGAACTCAAGACACATTATATAAGTGTCAGGTGTACGTTACATCAGGGTGTTGCATCATCAAATCCACCATGAAGCCTTTCATCTGAATAATGGACATTACAAAAGGATGCAGGAACCAGAAGTATGACAATCCTCTGAGGACACAGGGGGTAATCCTGGACACGGTTATGTGGTGCCAAAACTTTAGTGTTTCCTCAAGACAAGGATTTTTTTTTTTTGTTCAAATTGAATTTTATTTAGCTGAAAAATAGACAATGAATACATCCAATACAAAGAAGATGTTCAGTCAAGGTCACGCCTGGGGATTGAATAACATCACAGGAATAATAATGTTCAACAAAGACTACTTGAGAGATAGCTTGAAAGAAATATATAAAAAAAAAAGAGGGGGGTGCTATGAGACAATGGCCTTTCGCTCCGTATATTTTCTTAACATCCATATAGAAACAATAAAAAGAATTAAAAAAAAAAAAAAAAAATAATATATATAATAAAATATATATATATATATAAAAAAGAAGCAAAATAAAAGGGAAGATGGAAGATAAGAACGGGAGAACAGAAAAGGGGGACATAAGAATATAAGGAAGGAGAGACAAGTAGAGCATGGAAAGAAATAGAAAAGGAAAAGTCTCTTTTTAGCACTGTAGAAACCTCACCGTAATGCATGGCATGGTAGGCAATGTAGCTCACACACTAAGGAGCCGCAACTAAAATAGGATCTCCCCACCCTGCCCAGCCAGGCACACCGTATCTTTAAGCACACTGCAGTCAGGAAACAGTCCAGTGCTTTGTTGTTTTTTTTTTTTTTTTGAGGGGAATAAACTTGGATGGGGATAGGGGTATTATGGGATGCCCACTTGTTTAGCAAAACTCTTCAGGGACAACTTCTTCTGTACAGTCTATTTACACACTCCTTAGCTGCTCCAGAACAACACTTGCTTGCAGCACAAAACTTCCCAGGACCAGCTGGCACACTATTAGATAATCTGCCAATAGGGCTCAGTCAGATGTAGCAAATGCCCAATACCATGACCAGGACCGTGAGCCCCTTGGTTGTGTAGCAAAGTCCTAGTGCCCAGCTCTCCTTCTGTGGCTACTGATCCCAAGACCACCTCTCCAGTCTCACCTGGCTGCAGCTTCCCCTTTTACTAGCCCTCCCGACTAATCTTCCACATTCCTCCCAGACTAATTCTGCAGCCATCTTAGTCTGCTCTCACCCAGTTCTCTCAGGCTGCCTCTCAGTCCTCCCCGACTGTAACACTCACCAGTCCTCCTGGCTGTCCTCTCCCTGGAGATCTATCAGACGTTCTCACTGGCTCCTACTGTCCTCACACCTACTCCTGTGACACTGGACAGGATTCCTCCTTGGGATATCAGAGGATCCCTCCAGCACCCGAGCCTCAGGCCCGAGGTCAAACCCCCCCCCCCCCCCCCAGACTAGTGGGTTAACCTCAAGAGCCCGCCAACAGCTTCATAGCACTCCATCTCCAGCTTCCATCTGAACTCTCTCCTGCCCTGCTGGGCTGACCATTGAGTATTTGAGGGGGCCTGTCCCCTGCCAATCCATCTGTTGGGGATTGGTCAGGGCCCTCATGAATACTTCAGGCAGCTCCTTCTAACCTCCCGCCCATTCTTCTAGAATTTTCTAGAAGTTCCAGAAGTAGGGGGAGGTACCAGAGATGCTGCCTGATGAGTCATACCAGCCTCCCTGGATCACTCATCTGACCCAGATTAAAACACAGGCTTGGCTGCCAGCCAAGCCAAAACATTTTACCCACACTAACAAAAATCCTAATACCTACTCTAGCACACTAGATGGTGATACACCAATATTCAATTAGGCCTTAAATACAGGCATCATCGCTAAGTCCTATAGAAAATAATATGTGTATTTTACTCATCCTTATTTGTTCCTTCCAGACTTTGCTAGATCAGGCAATATTTCAATTGTTGAGAGTCTCTCTAAACTATCCATGCTATCCAGATAAAATGAGCCCTTAAGGGATCAAAGTAAGAAACATTCGCTTGGAAGAGTTTTCAAGTTGCTGCTGATAGACTTCATTTTAGAGAGTCATAATTGAATCCCAGAAGTGTTTGATGGGCAGTTTTTAATAATTTTTATTAGTTTTATTAAAGGTTCAGCGCTACAAATACATATATACTTCAGAGGTGTTGAAGTTGAAGTCCCATAGGACGAAACGCGTTGGATTATTGCCTGCTAAGCTCCACACACTGCTCCTGTTTTACAAGCTTTTTGTGATCACATTTTAATGTACACATCCTGAGCGATGTTTGTACTATGCTTTTTTTATTAAATCCATATGTTATTTGATCTACGCCATGTGGAAGCCTTCCTTTTTTCTTTTATGATCACCATTTTTCCATTGCTGGAGGGGAACTTTAGGGAGACTGCTGAAACCAGGAGATTGTGGTTGAATTCCTGTTTCCGGTATTGCTGGTTTGCTGCATCTCTGCGAGTGTGTGTTCATACTTCCAACCACAGGAGATCGTGGCCTGAGATTCGGATTTCTATCCATGCCTGTTTGACCCGCTGGCGTGTGTGTCCACATCTTATGGTAAGAGTACCTACCCCTCCTCCGAGTGGTGGAAGCACAGTCCCGGGTGTCTTGGGAACACGAAAATATTACCATCTTTGTTTTTGAGATTTATCCACATCTGATACCCACACCACCATGGGTTGTTCCAGAGGAATACATCATGATATTCATCATTGATGAACTTAATTTGATTATTCACTGATATAACACGTACACTTGGTATTTCGCTATATGTGCTTTTATTTTACTATCTCAAGGTGTCAACTGATTACATGGTGCCACTTGATCCATACCATTATTGATTGCACTGGATTTATTGTTAATGCACATATTATTTGTATTTTTACAAACATTTTTAAACACTTTCAGTGTTTTGTTTCCAGCACCTTGCACATCTTAGCACAATTGTTATTGTGTATGTCCACCCATCCCTAGGTTCATACCTGGGGTATATATGTATTTGTAGCGATGCACTTTTTCCATCACATATTCACATGCTTTTAAAAAAAAATAAACGTAATACTTACCTGCTTTATGCAAATGGTTTTGCACAGAGCAGCCTGGATCCTCTTCTTCACGGGTCCCCTGCTGGCGCTCCTGGCTCCTCCCCCATTTTCTATGGAAACACTGGTGTGCTTAGTAAGACATGGTTTGGCCCTACCCCTACCCTCTCCTATTTGTCTCACTGGCTGTGAATGACAACAGTGGGAGCCAATGGCTCCCGCTGCTGCCTCAGCCAAGGAGGAGTCCCGGGACAGCCAAGGCTCTCGTGCACATCACTGGATCGAGAGGGGCTCAAGTGAGTATTAGGGGTATGGGGGCTGTAGGGGGAGCAGTACACAGAAGGTTTTACCTATATGCATGAAGGTAAAAAACCTTTAGCCTTTAGAACCATTTAATAGATGCCTAAATAAAAGGTGTGCTGTTGGTGTGCTAGGGGAGATACTGCAAGAGCCAGCAAAAGGAAGAGTGCACATAAACCGAGTGCCTGTGTGAGCTCAAAACATTTGGAACTGTTGGTCAAGAGGCTGGAGATTTTACGTTGCATTATTTTATAATTATATTATTGTAGCCAGGAGCTGGCTATTATGCCTAGCATTCAGGGACAGTGCACAGCGTTATTAATGTGGGGTTGTCTCCCTCTAGTGTTGGCTTTGACTCCCTGTGTCATTTCCTTTTAGACAAAACTTAGAGCAGAGCAAAGCATCATGGGATGTGTAGTTCCAAATGCTGAAGTTTTAATTCCAGCAGATTGGCCTGAACTACCACTACCAGATTGCTGAGAAGAGGAGAACAGAATGCTGGGAGAGGATATAAAAAGGAGGATTGTGGCCTAGATCGTTCTCTTGGGATGCCGGCTCTGATAGCAGGAGCTCTGTGTCAGTGTGAGCTGCTGCCTAGTTGTGGCCTGCACAGCGGGGAGTCGTACAGCTACACCCAGAGAGACCTCTGCGGACAGCATTGCTTCCAATCTACAGCAGACCAGTGACTGTTCCAGGTCCTCCAGCAACGCATGCACTTCAGATCCAGGTAGGCAGCGGCGTGTTGTGACTGGGTCAGACACCATTCCCAGAGCCAGGATTCAGAGGGAGTTCCTGAAAGAGTCTTCATCACCTGCATCGCTGCCAGCAGCTTCTGTAACCAGTGTGGTGAGTGGGAATTTGCCCATTTAGATTCAGTTAAGACACTGCATAGACATCCCTTATCCAGCCCAGCTTTCTGGTACTTGTGGTGCCATTGGAAGTTAGTTCACATACTCTAACGAACACTCTATGCAGACATCTATATCCTGCTCACATCTTTACCACCAGCAATCTTATCGGATACAATAATATTCCAGCCATATAGGAAGAGTGTGAAGTAAAATAAAGATAATGTACACCACAGATCAGCTAAATTTGCTATACTCTATCATCAGGTATTACCACTTCAACCCTTTTATCCTCTCTTTATTCGCAACTAAAGTTGTTTTTAGCACAAAGGGTCTGCTCTGACTTTCTCAGGAACTCTATTTGCCTCATATGATGGTGGGGCGGTGCAGCCCTCGTTATGGGATGCCGTCATATAACGATCTCTGTAAAGAGCCGTGTCCGCGGCTCTTTAACCATGTGATTGGCTGTGTCAAATCACAGCCGGTTACATGTAAGCACAGAGATGCCGGTAATCGGCTCTCCTCGCCTCACACTGACAGAGTGTGAGGAGAGCCAATCAGCAGCATCTCCTCACTGGGGGACATCTAGAAATGTAATCAGGGCACTGATCATCAGTGCCCTGATTACAATAAAGAAAAAAGTGTCATAAATCCGTGCCCACCAATGCCAGCATACAGTGCCCACCAGTGGCAGCAATCAGTGCCCACCACTGCCCACAAGTGCCACTTATCAGGGCCCATTAGCGATATCAGTCAGTGCTGGCAATCAGTGCCGCCTTTCAGTGATGCCCTTCAATGCCCATCACTGCTGTCGATCAATGCCCATCAGTGTCGCCCATCAGTGCCACCCATCAATGCCCATCAGTGCCCATCTGTACCACCTATTCATGCCGCCTATCAGTGCCCACCATCAGTGCCGCCTATCAGTGCCCACCAGTGCCACCTATCGGTGCCTATAAGTGCGGAATATTAGTGCCTCCTCATCAGTGCCACCTCATCAGTGCCCATAAGTGCTGCCTCATCAGTGCCCATAAGTGCCACCTCATCAGTGCCCACCAGTTCAGCCTTTCAGTGCCCATCAGTGCCGTTTCATCAGCGCACATCATTGAAGACGAAAAATTACTTAGTTACAAAATTTACTGACAGAAAAAAGTAAAAAACATTTTTTTTTCAAAATTTTTGTCCTTTTTTTTTGTAAAAAAATAAAAACCCCAGCAGTGATTAAATACCACCAAAAAAAGCTCTATTGTGTGAAAAAAATTATAAAAAATTTGTTTGGGTACAGTGTAGCATGACCGTGCAATTGTCATTCAAAGTGCGACAGCACTGAAAGCTGAAAAATGGCCTGGGCATGAAGGGGGTGTAAGTGCCTGGTAGGCAAGTGGTTAAAGGAGCCAGCCAATTTACACACAATAGTTTGCATAATGTTTGTCATGTTGTACTGATGTTAATGACCTGTGGGTTGAGGAAACAGAGGGGAGTGAACCTGATATAGTAAATCAAGTGTCAGTTCCCTACCCTTCTACTGACCTGTTCACATAGGTTACTGTGACGGAAACAGGGTTTGGCACAATTTGCGTAATTTTGTTTGTATACTTTGCATATCTCTTTACTATTAAAAGGTTACCAATTGCAAATTGTGTTTTATAAACAGTACTATATTGTTCAGATAAAAATACCTTTTGCGATTTACAGAGTCAAGTTTTACACTTTTATGTGTCCCTTTTACCACAGTAAACAAATTTGAACTGTCTCGCTGGTATTGTGTAAGTGTCTTACTATAGGTGATCTAGGGTGACCACATCTCCAAACTGCCATTCAGGGACAACTCCCTCACCCGCGCCCACCCAAAAAAATATGATTATTTATACCTTTTTTTTGCCAGTTTTTGAAAAAAATCACAGCGCCTATCATTTCAGCCGATCAGGTGACAGGTAACACAGACCCGAGCACCTGATTGGCTGAGAGGCGGTTCAGTGTTAGGAAAGCGATTCATTCGCTTTCCTAACACCCTTTTCTTACGGCTCTAATCAGGTGCTTCCAAAAAACACCCCCAGTCTGGCATTCGGGTAGCTCAGGCCATGGGAGGGAGGAGAAGAAGTCGGGCAATGCGCTGCGGGAGTCGGGACGGGCACTGGACAGCTGAGCAGTGGATCTGGATCTAAGCCAACCAGCACTGCAGAATGGTCAGGACTCAGGAGGAGACACTGTTACACAGATGCTCTCTGGGCTGGCTGCTCTCTCTGCTGCTGCTGCCGTGCGGCCTGGCCTGGAGAAGGAGAGGAGGTGGGTGGTCTCGGAGGCTAGCGCAGGGCAGCATTGGGTAAAGGCCTCATTCTGAGAGACTCTGCGAATGTGACGTCACTGGTTGCTAGAAGCCAGGCGGGGCAGCCCTAGCAACCAGTTTAGCAATAGTTTATTAAGGTGGCTGTGTGTCCTTATTTCATTCCGGGACACTGTATTGTCCCGGAATGAAGATGCCCGAGACACGGGACACAAATATGAATCCTGGGCAATCTGGGACACGTGGGCACCCTATAGGTGACAGTTGGTAAAAATGACTGAACCCAGGGTGTAAGAGGTGACGGAGAATTTGCAGAGTCATGGCAACCAGAGGGGTATAGATTCTATCAGCGGCCCTCACGAGGGTAGCTCTACATTATAATTTTCAAAGAATAAACATGGGTGAGAATCCAACTGACGTGTGTTATATGGACCTACCTGTGTCTTCCATTCCTCAAAATTGTGCTGGAAAGGTGTTCAGATCTTTAGCTTTTTTCCCTGCCATCTGATGTTAAAGAGGAAGTAAAGCCTCTGTAAAAAAAAAAAAAAAAAGACACCCTGCAAGGCAAAGGCATAATGAGCTAGTATGCATAGCATACTAGCTCATTATGAAAAACCTACCTGAAAACGAAGCCCCCGAAGCCGTCCTTATCTTCAATCTTCTTCGCCGCCATGCAGGGCCGGAGTGACTTCCGGGTCTCGCCGCTCCAGCGCTATCATTCGCTGGAGCGGCGATGACGTCACTCCCGCGCATGCGCACGAGATCGGCATATTGCCGTGAGAGCGGCATATGCAGTGCGTCCTCAGTGCGCCTGCGCGCCGCTGTCTACAGCGCATGCGCCGTAGACAGCGATGCCTTTTCATCGCTAAATATCTCCTAAACCATGTAGGTTTAGGAGATATTTATTGGACCTACAGGTAAGCCTTAATCTAGGCTTACCTGTAGGCCAAAGTCATGTGGAAGGGTTTACTTCCACTTTAAAGTATGACTAAAGGCAATGCTTTCTTTTAGTTTTGGATAGAGTGGAGAGGGACTAGAACACATGTCAGGTTTTTATTGCTGTCTAGAACAAAAAGAAAGAGTAATGGGACTTTTAGATGCTAAAACCTCCTAATGGAATAATATATGACACAGTGATGTATAAAAATAACAAAATTTTATTAAATACATAAAAATGTCTTATATCGTTTAAGACATGTGTAAGGCTATTCTAATCTTTTTATTGCTGTCTGTGCTCCCATTAGAGAAATCCATCCACTCTATTTGTTCTGTTTATCTTTATCACAGAGCATAACACTAGACACTAGTTCTGGTGGCCCTGGTGATAACCAGTGGTTCCCTCCCTTTGGAGGGATATCCTCTCACTTACCCTTTTGGCTAAGGGATAGGAAATTAAATCTCTCCAATGGGACACAGATGGCAAAAAGAAAAAAAACAGACAGGGGTTATAACCCTTCTTTACTCTATCCAAAATGAAAAAAAGATATTGCTGGTTTTACTTTAATCTATTACATATGGTGGAGGATATGAGAATGTAAATGTTCAGAATTTAGAGACATTATAAAAAACAGTATAGTATTTCTTGTAGTCAGTGAAAATTCCATGCCTGCAGTATAAGGGAACTTATGAATGGGCAATAGGGGGGAAAAAAGCTACCACGAATTATGAAAAACCCCACCATATCTTAAGCTCATAACAAGCCTTTTCTTAGTCACAGAGACATCTGCAAGTCCTAAACTTGCTCCTTCCTCAGGCAAAAGTGACTGGCGTGCACCATATTTTCTATATGTAGAATAGTTACTGGTTGTTTGAGGCAATAAAGTAGCTCATCCTTCTGAAGAGGAAGAAATTGATAGACATCCCATGTTTGTTGCAGCTGGTTGGGTCTGCTGTCATTGAGCAGCTTGTTGGCGCTTCATAAGGACTAGTGTAAAATGCCAGATCAAATGAAAAAAAAAAGTCTGGCAGTATGATTCAGTTACCACCAGTGTTGGTCATCTTACTTTAAAAAAGTAATTACCGTATATACTCGACTATAGGCCGTCCCGAGTATAAGCCGAGACCCCTAATTCACCACAAAAAAATGGGAAACCTGCATTGACCCGTGTATAAGCCGAGGGTACAAAATGCAGCAGCTACTGTAAGTGGAAAAGAGGGCCAGCAATGCCCATCTGCAGCTGCCTGTCCCCTGTACAGACCCCCCCCCGTGTCCCCATTACAGCCTACCTGTGCCGGTCCTCGGTCCCCGCTCTCCGGTCCTCGGTCCCCGCTCTCCGGTCCTCGGTCCCCGCTCTCCGGTCCTCGGCCCCCGCTCGCCGTTCTCCGGTCCTCGGTCCCCGCTCGCCGCTCTCCGGTCCTCGGTCCCCGCTCGCCGCTCTCCGCTCGGTCCCCGCCATTGCAAAATTAAAAAGCCGCGCCTCCTCCTCGTCCTCGTCCGTGATAGGAGGAGCGCTGTTTTCCCAGCAGTCAGTGCGCAGTGTTCCGCCTATCACGGACGCCCTCTCATCCTCGTCCATGAGATGAGAATGACAGGGCATCCGTGATAGGCGGAACACTGCACTGCTGGGAAAATTAGTGTCCGCCTATCACGGACAGGCGGGAGGAGGCGGCGCGGCTTTTTAAAACTGCCGTCTGTCTGCATGACAAGCTGTTCATGTAGGCAGACGGCAGTGACTCGAATATAAGCCGAGGGGTAGACTTTCAGCCCTAAAAAATGGGCTGAAAATCTCGGCTTATATTCGAGTATATACGGTAGTTAAGTTACAAATTACTTCTCCCAAAAAAGTAATTGAGTTAGTAACTCAGTTACTACATTGGAAAAGTAATTAGTTACTCAGCAAAGTAACTGACTTTTTTTTTTTTAATATTCTTAGGGGCGGGTCTAGTATTACTGTAAGCAAGGGGCGCGTTCCCCCCTGCACGTCTATTTCCCCTCTTTACCCCCCTGCACGTCTGTTCCCCCCAACACATATATCTGTTTCCCCTCTGTACCCCACTACGCATCTGCCCCCCCCCCCACACACATATCTGTTCCCCCTCTGTACATCTGTCCCCCCCAAACTCACGGATCGGATCGTTGCTCGGATCAGAGTCACGGATCGGATCATTTTTCGGATCAGCAAATAATAATTGAATTTGCAAAAACCTTTGAAAATTCCACCACCATATAGTCCCCACTGTAATATCCACAATCTCCCCCACTGTAATATCCACGTCATCTCCCTAACTGTAATATTGGCTGAGTATAGCTGGGTACGGCTGAGCATGGCTGGGTACGGCTGGGTATCACCGAGTATGGCTGGGTATTACCGTGTATTGCAGAGTATGGCAGAGTATGGCAGAGTATGGCAGAGTATGGCAGAGTATGGCTGGGTATGGCTGGGTATGGCTGGGTATGGATGGGTATGGCAGGGTGTTGCAGAGTATTGGCAGGGTGTTGCAGAGTATTGGCAGGGTGTTGCAGAGTATTGGCTGGGTATTACCGAGTATGGCTGGGTATTACCGAGTATTGCAGAGTATGGCTGGGTATTACGGGGTATTGCAGAGTACTGGCAGGGTATTGCAGAGTATTGGCAAGGTATTGCAGAGTATTGGCAGAGTATTGGCAGAGTACTGGCTGGGTATTGGCAGAGTATTGGCAGGGTATTGCAGGGTGTTGCAGAGTATTGCAGAGTATTGGCAGGGTATTGCAGAGTATTGGCAAGGTATTGCAGAGTATTGGCAGGGTACTGGCTGGGTATTGGCAGAGTATTGGCAGGGTATTGCAGGGTGTTGCAGAGTATTGGCAGGGTATTGCAGAGTATTGGCAAGGTATTGCAGAGTATTGCAGAGTATTGGCAGAGTATTGGCAGGGTGTTGCAGAGTATTGGCAGGGTGTTGCAGAGTATTGGCAGGGTGTTGCAGAGTATGGCTGGGTATTACCGAGTATTGCAGAGTATGGCTGGGTATTACGGGGTATTGCAGAGTATTGGCAGGGTATTGCAGAGTATTGGCAAGGTATTGCAGAGTATTGCAGAGTATTGGCAGAGTACTGGCTGGGTATTGTCAGGGTATTGCAGAGTATTGGCAGGGTACTGGCTGGGTATTGGCAGAGTATTGGCAGGGTATTGCAGGGTATTGCAGGGTGTTGCAGAGTATTGCAGAGTATTGGCAGGGTATTGCAGAGTATTGGCAGGGTGTTAGAGAGTATTGGCAAGGTATTGGCTGGGTATTGCAGAGTAGTGGCAGGGTATGGAGGGATGGCTGCTGCCATCCGATCTCTCCCCTCCACTGTACAGATCTGTACACAGAGGGGAGACCGGCGTCATCTTGACGGAGCAATCACATTGTAAACGGCCAACGGGTGCACCAAGGTGGACGCCGCTCCGGAGCTAGGCCGGAGCTGCAGCCATCGGGTGCACCAAGATGGCCGCCGCTCCAGAGCTAGGCCGAAGCCGCGGCCTTTCCTAAGGCCGAGGCCGCGGACGGCTCCGCGGATAATTGCGGTAACGCCGCCCCAGTAATGGGAACGGCGTTACCGCGAGAGGACGAGTAATCAGTTAGATTACTCATTACCCTCTAAAGTAACGCCGTTTACTTTAGCGGCGTTAGTTCCATCACTGGTTACCACCACTTTCGATGCTCTGCTTAATTTTTGTGACAGCCATAATTTGCTTTTTTCTTCTATAAGTGTGTGCAACAAAGGTATGTTTCTGGGCCATTCAAGGTCGGTAGGTCTACATAAAGGCCTACCAAACAGTGTATGATCAATATCTCAGTCTTGGTTCAAGGAACACTAAAGAAGCAAACTGAACTGGGAACAATAGCAGGTGTTTTCATTTACTCAAGTATACCCTTGAGCCTGATGATATTTCACTTCTGATGGATTTCCTATATCTGCTTTTTTGAAAAGGGAAGTCTTGGGATTTTATGGCAGCTTCATTCAAGAGGGTTTAATTAGTGATATAGGCTCCCAATCTCTATATCACTTGATTTCTGGATGATGGTACAAGTTCCTATACTCCTATTTCTGCTTTCTATCATAAGAGGTCACACTCTATCTTTATAGGGTTTAATTAGTGTCTAGCCTTACGTTTATGGCACCTATAATGTGTTCCATGTCCTACACCCAGGATCCTTTCTATTGCAAGTCTCTCTGCAGACTGGTGATATTTTGTTGCTTTGATACACAGATGAGTAGGCTTTGAAGTCATGTGAAGGTGAAGGCTTTTCACCTGGAAAGCTGTGGTAAACTTCGTGTAACCTGTGGGCTCAGTTTAGGAAAGGGTGTCCACACAATTGGGGGGGGGGGGGGGGGATTGGGGTAGCATCATCTTGGGTATGTGTGACTTAGAGTTGAATGCAACCTACAAAGAGTTGCATTTTACCCAAACCTAGGATTCAGTGGAAATGTTAGACTGCCTGGTCTTGCAATCTAGACTAAATTAGCAGTGCCAAGAATGGTAATCAGTTGAAGGTTTCTTCATGGTCACATACCTCCCAACTTTCTGAGATGTGAATGACAGACACCTATTAGCAAAAGTATGTAGGCATAGGGCACACCCCCTGCCACACTCCCCTTAGCCACCACCCGCCCACACTATAGCTGTAAGATGGCTACAGCGTGGGCCTTAATTGCCGGGAGGGCATCCATGTACATCCTCCCAAGAATGCGCTGCCTGCTGGATGGGCGTCAATGAGACTCAGCTGATCACAGATCGGAGTAAAGGGCCAATCCCGGCCCCTTACCGTGTGATCAGCTGTCAGCCAATGACAGCTGATCACGGGATGTAATTAGCAGATCGTAATCAGCTTTTTTTTTTTCATCACGCTGACAGCGTGAGGAGAAAGAAAAAAGCTGATTATCTGCTTCTGTCAGAGGGACATCGGTCCCTCCCTACCAGCGATCTTCTGGGACACAACACAGGTCCCAGAAGATTGTCTGGCCAATAGCAGAGCGCAACGCAACTCGCGCATGCGCAGTGTGCTTCCGGCCGTGAAGTTGTAAGCCATACCTCCCAACTTTTTGAGATGGGAATGAGGGACACCTATCAGCAAAAGTATGCAGGCATAGAACACACCCCCTTGCCACGCCCTCTTAAAGGAGAATTGTACAAAAAAAACAAGATTTGTTAAACGCACAAAGGCTTTTTTTACCACTACTATTCCTTTGTATTGGCTTTTGGAATTTACAAATGCAGCAATTTAGAAATCAGATGAAAGGTTTAGCACTGCAAAACACTTTTTGATAGATAAAAAGTGCATTTTATATACAACTATATAGATCAGATCAAAATGAGGGACAAATGAGGAGGAATGAGGGACAGAGGGACATTGCTCCAAATCAGGGACAGTCCCTCCAAATCAGGGACAGTTGGGAGCTATGTGTAAGCTGTCACAGCTGGGTGCCCACAGTTGCTATGACGGCGCCAAGGAGAGGTGGGGGAGAGGAGCGGGGCTCCGGGCGGCCGCATCGCTGGACCGTGACACAGGTGAGTGTTTGTTTATTAAAAGTCAGCAGCTATGCTTTTTGTAGTTGCTGACTTTTAATAAATAAAAAAAATGGGTGGAACTCCGCTTTAAATGCCTAGTAAGCAAGTGGTTAAAAGAGAATTGTACAAAATAAAATAAAAAATGATTAGTTGAACCCACAAGTTCCTTTATATTGGCTTTTGGAATTTATGAATGCAGCAATTTAGAAATTGGATAAAAGGTTTAGCACTGGGAAACACTTTTTGATAGCTAAGTAGTGCATTTTATATACAACTATATAGATCGGATGAAAATGAGGGACAAATGAGGAGGAAAGAGGGACAGAGGGACTTTGTTACAGTCCCTTTAAATCAGGGACAGTTGGGAGCTATGTGCCAGGTCAGCACAGGTTCAATTCCATAACTATTTATTTGTTTTCCCAATAGTGACAAGCTATGAAGTTGGTATTATGCAATGGTCTTTATTTAGACAGCACTGTACCTGACGCAATCACTAACAGCTCTGGACAACTGTCTCTGGAAATATTAACGACTTCTGTTAACTCATTAGTATACAATAAAATAACAGAAAATGTAAAAAGGCGACAAAGAAAATAAACTGCTGGTTATATATAGACAAACTTACAACCAGTAAAAGGTTCATTGATGTTATTTTTGCAGATGTGCCAAACTGGAACGTCTTTCCTAATTGCTTCTGCTTTGTTTACAACTTCTGCTACCCATCTGTGACAACAGACCCATGTGAATTGCAGCCTAGGGAGCAGTGATGTCTATTTTTCCTGCAAGCCAAGCATCCCTACATCAGTTCTTCTTTAATGACAAAAATAAGAAACAACCATTTTTTTTTTTAACTAGCCCCTTTTTACATTTCCCCCCTCTGGGCTGTTTTAATATGTAAATAGAGCTTTGCACTCCCTAGGGGAAGCCCCTGTGGATTTAGTGTGTTCATGTATTCCTTCCAGCCTTTTTTTTTTTTTGACTGATCCAGAGTATCTAGTTTCCATACAGAATAAGCTGAATTGTAATATTAACCACTTCAGCCCCAGAAGAATTGACCCCCTTCCTGACCAGAGCACTTTTTACAATTTGGCACTGCGTCACTTTAACTGATAATTGTGTGGTCGTGCGACGTTGTACCCAAACAAAATGTATGTTCTTTTTTTCCCACAAATAGAGCTTTCTTTTGGTGGTATTTGATCACCTCTGCGGTTTTTATTTTTTGCGCTATAAACAAAAAAACAGCGACAATTTTGAAAAAAAAAAACAAAATTTTTTACTTTTTGCCATAATAAATATCCCCCAAATTTCTTCATCAGTTTAGGCCAATATATATTCTTCTACATATTTCTGGTAAATAAAAATTGCAATAAGTGTATATTAATGGGTTTGCGCAAAAGTTATAGTGTCTACAAACTATGGGAAAGATTTATGGCATTTTTATGGCATTTTTATAATTTTTCTATTTTTTTTTAATAGTAATGGTGGTGATCTGCGACATTGCGACGGACAGATCGGAGACTTTTGACACTTTTTTGGACCATTGGCATTTATACAGCGATCAGTGCTATGCAAATGTCACTGGCAGGGAAGGGGTTAACACTAGGGGGCGATCAAGGGGTTAACTGTGTGTTCCCCCTGTGTGCTCTAACTGTATGGGAATTAGATTGATTAGGAGAGGAAACATATTGCTTTTCCTACTTAGTAGGAACAAACAATATGGCTCCTCTTCCCTGACAGCACAATCCCCGTGCTGACGCTCGGCACGCGAATGAGCGTGACCGGCGGTGATCGTGCCCACCGGCCACGTGCATCGGGTCTCCCACCGTGCAGCGGCCGCATGCCCTATGGTGGCCGAAAAAGGGAAGGACGTACCCGTACAGGATTCCGCCCAGGGGAGCCATTCTGCGGCAGTATATCTGAGTGAAACATTCGGGAAGCAGTTAATTAGAAAACCTTAATTTAGAGCAAAATATGTTTTTAGTGCATATGATTGTGACAGAATTCCCAGCTGAACATTAGTTCAAGTGCCAAGGGAAATATATATGCAGATAATTGTGTATATACTGTAGTTCTTCTTTGAAAAGGGACCAAAACTGCTGGTTTTGTTGGAGATGTCTGTTTTTCAGGGATAAATCTTGCACATTGTACATGTAGTAGTTGTTGACTGGTATACTATATGTGCTAATACATTTTTTTTGGAAATGTTATCATTTGTGTAAGTGTCCTTCCTTATATAACAATGACTATTTATTCTAACATCCCAAGTATAGAATTTGAGATTTGAGGGAAACAAGTAAACACGGTTTGGGAACTGGCTCAAATTAAATTCACCAACTGTTACAGATTCCCCCTTCCCCTGTACATGCTCCACCCTTTCCCCTGAATACACTGCCACCCTTTACTTGCACTCACTGACCTCCCTTCCCCTTGTACACACTGTCCCATTCCCATGGCACACACTGCCATCCTTTTCCCTGCATTTACTGGCCTCCTTTCCCCCTGTACACACTGTCCCCTTCCCATGGCACACATTGCCACCCTTTTCCCTGCATTAACAGGCCTCCTTTCCCCCTGTACACACTGTCCCCTTCCCATGGCACACACTGCCACCCTTTTCCCTGCACTCACTGGCCTCCTTTACCCCCTGTACACACTGCCCCCTTTCCATTGCACACACTGCCCCCTTTCCATTGCACTCACTGACACCCTTTCCATGCACTCACTGGCCTTGTTTCCCCTTGTACACACTGCCCCTTTTCCCCTGAACACACTGCCACCCTTTTCCCTACACTCACTGGCCTCCTTTCCCCTGTACACACTGCCCCCTTTCCATTACACACACTGACACCCTTTTCCCTGCACTCACTGGCCTCCTTTCCCCCTGTACACACTGCCCCTTTTCCATTGCACACACTTCCCCCAGTACACACTGCCCCCTTTCCATTGCACACACTGCCACCCTTTTCCCTGCACTCACTGGCCTCCTTTCCCCCTGTGCACACTGCCCCTTTTCCATTGCACACACTTCCCCCCAGTACACACTGCCCCCTTTCCATTGTACACACTGCCACCCTTTTCCCTGCACTCACTGGCCTCCTTCCCCCCTGTACACACTGCCCCCTTTTAACTGCACACACTGCCCATCCTTCCTTGGCACACATGTCCCCCCCCCCCCATACACACCACTAGCCCTGTGCACATTACCCCTCTTCCTGTACTCACTGCACCCACCTGTACAAATTGCTCCCCTCCCTGTACACATTGCCATCCCTGCACACACACAGCCCCCTGTGAACATTGCCCCCTTCCCTGTACACACAGCGCTTGCTCTATTAGACACTGCACCCCCTGCACACACTGCTCCCCCCCCCCCATGTATATATTGCACATTGCACACTTTGTTCCTACCATACAAGTTGCCTCTCTTACAACTAGCCCGGTAAAGTGTACAGCCAGTAGCTGCAGTGCACTGTGATTGATGGGGGGTTAACAATGTTTGGCTGGAGTTTTTTTTAAGAATAACAATGTAGGCAGGCACATAAAAGTGTGAGTGGTCATTGAGGTTTTTGGCAAGACGTTTATTCCCCTGGTACAACAATACCCTATCAGAACCTCTCCCTTGAGGTTTGGATAAGACACAAGGCTCAATTAACAAAGCTTAAACACAAGGATAATAGGATTTGTGTACTCACCATCAAATTATTTTCCATTGAGGGACACAGCTTTTATAGTAAGAAACCTTGAGTTATACTGCCCCCTACAGGAGAAATAGACCCATAGAAAAGAAACACCTGCAGCTTTAAGGCTTTAACCCCTCCCCTTATGATATTTACAAAATCCTCACCAGGACTTCCATAATTCCTTCTAGTACTTCCAATGGTACTTGCAGAATCCCTGCCAGTACTCAAATGGTACTGGCAAAATCTCAGGAGTATCAAAGTTCCCTGAAACAACAATGGACATGTCCTCTGACCAAAAAAGTATTTAAGTTCCAGCTGGTGCTGTATCTTTGAACCAGCTACCTTTGAGCAAAAGCTATAATACTTAAAGTGGTTGTAAAGGCTGAAGGTTTTGTGCATTCTATGCATGAAGTACAAAATAACCTTAAGGCTGCATTCACACCTGAGCGTTTTCAGCTCGTAAAACGCCCAAAAAAATGCCCAAAAAAACCCCAACTAGCAAAATCACATTCGTTTCAATGGCACCTGTTTACATCTGAGCGTTTTGTCACCTGAAGCAAAATGCCTGAAGCTCAAAAAAGTACATGAGCTTATTTTTGGGCAGCTTACAGGCATTTTTCTGCTTTTTACATTGGTGACCTTTTGACCTGTGAAAAATCGCAGGAAAAAAAATCGTTAAAAATCGTGGCAAAAAAATGAAAACGAAACGCTCAGGTGTGAATGCAGCCTCAGTGTGCAGCTGCCCCCCTCAGACCCCCCTAATACTTATCTATGCCCAATCTTGATCCAGTGATGTGCATGAGAGCCTCGGCTCTCCCTGGTCTCTCTCTCCGCTTTGACAGAGACAGCAGAAGTCATTGGCTCCCGCTGCTGTCAATAACAGCCAGTGAGGAGGGAGGGATGAAGCTGAGAGCAGTGCTTGGGAGTGAGCATGCATGAGTTCTCCCATAGCAAGCCTTCCTATGGGGCAAACTCAGCAGTAGGGATGGGCTTGGTGTTCGATTCGAACCCATGTTTGAATCGAACATCGGGCGTTCATCCGTTCTTCGAGTCCAGAACTCTGCGGGCCATTCACATCAAATTTGTGTGATACGAATGGCCCACAATGCACTGCGCCAGTCGCAGTGCATTGCTGGCTGATGATTGGCCAAGCATGCACTGTGACCCCACATGCTTGGCCAATCATAGCGTCAGCAGCGAGGAGAGCAATAATTGGCCACAGGCAGCATGCCTGTGGCCAATTATAGCTCAGGGGGTTTAGTACACGCCCCCACACTATATAAGGCTGCCGCGCCGGCGGCCTTGTGTAGTGTGTTCCGGCATGCAGGGAAAGAGGATTGATAGGCAGGGACAGTGTGAACTTCTTATCTGTCATTTGCGTGTGGGGAAAGTGCAGGGAAAGAGCATTGATAGGCATGGACAGTTGTTCTTGAATCTTTATTACCAGGCATTTGCAGGACTTAGTGTGTGTTCTGTGCCTCCAGCGCAGTATACACCTGTATCTACCCTTTAGTGGTGTTGTTCAGTGGTGTTGTTCTCTATAAATACAGCCATCTGCAGGAGTTAAGCCCCATACACACGGTCGGACAATCCGCGGACCAGGTCGGTCGGATTCTGTCCGACGTACTTTGTCCGATGTTGGTGTTGCGTACACACGGTCGGACTACGTTGTCGGAATATCCGGTCCGGAAGAACGTCGTGACGTAAGTCGTCGTCCACGAGATTACAAAAGGGAAGTTCAGCACCACGTCAGGCACCCGTTGGGCTCCTTCTGCTGATCCCGTGTTTATCGAGAGTTAGTGGAAGTTTGGTGACTTAAGATTCGCGCTTCTCAGTTTTCTGACTCAGATCGTTACTGCTCTTCAGTTTGTGCTTGTCGTGCGTATCTGTTTATTAGTGCGTGTAGTCAGTTCGCATTTGTTGGTCATTGCGGCCTATATCTTGATATAGGACGCTTTGATTTGCACTGCTTATTGTCTGCTCGTTGCTGGTATTCAGTTCGTTCTTTCAGGCCTTGCTGTTTATCGGTGCTTTCTGTTTGTCCGTTCTGACCAGCCGACCTTTTGTGACCTTCTGAGCGATGTTTCCTGTGCGTACTCGTCGCCGAGTTCGTGCTGTACGCGGAATTGGTGTCGGGCTTTTAGCTTTGACCCAAGACCCGTCCATGAACAGAGTGACGAGGAGTATGTGGACCAAGAATTGGTTGCTTCAGCGTGACCAGTTCTCGCACATGCCTTTGCTTCGTGAGATCCGGGAGAATAATCCTGATGATTTCAGGAACTTTCTCAGGATGACGGACCCCGATTTTCACCGTCTTTTGGCTTTGCTGACCCCCTTTATCAGCCGGCAGGATACCTGCATGAGACAAGCCATTACTCCGGAGCAGAGGCTTGTTGCCACGTTGAGGTACTTGGCGACAGGGAGAAGTCTTCAGGATTTGAAGTTCTCTTCAGGTATCTCTCCCCAGGCCCTGGGACTCATTATTCCAGAGACCTGTTCTGCCATCATCGAGGTCCTGCAGGAGGACTATATTAAGGTAACATTTCTCCTTTACTATTCCCTTCTATGTATGCTCTGTTTGCTAATGTCTTCTATTTTTGACCTCCTTCCCTAATTACCATGATTGCAATATGCTCTAATATGCTGTGCCCCTTTTCTCCTTCATGCATTTTTCCCTTCACTTACCTCCCCAGCATGCTCTTCTGCCCCAATAGACACCTATGGCCTAGTCACTTAAGCAATGTCTTTTGTCTGCTGCATAGTATTGTTTGCCCCCAAACACCCCCTAAAATATGCACAAATGTTTGCTGTGTGGTTTACTTCATGTAGAGCCCCTTTAGAATTTTTTTTGTTTTGTTGGGGGGGGGGGGGGTGGCAAACTCATTAGGAACCCCCTCCCCCAACTGCTCTGTCAGATGGTACCAATCCTTTATCTGCTGGCTTTCCCAAGGTCCATACACACTATATACCTACCTCTTTATAGTGGGCATCTTTAGGGATGAATTCAGCAAAGCATGTAGTGCAAGGGGCTGCCTCCATACATTCCATTTCCTAATTTTTTGTCTTCTTTCCCTCCTATTAGGTTTCTTGGTAATTTCAGAATGTCACAATGTGCCTGCCTTTTTTTGGGGTGGGGGGGGGGTTGAAATGTTATTTTATCTTTCCTGGGGGCTGCCAATAGTGCTAAGTACAGAGGGTCTGGCCAAACTAGCACACATTATTGAGCCATTTGCCAATCAATGAAGTGCAGAGGGTTACCTGTCCCCCCCCCCAAAACCCTAGTTATTGCCAATGGCCCATCAGAAGTGGGTGGATTGATGGGGGGTGAGTCATCTGTGAAGGGGAGCCTCTTCTTTTCTGTGCAAATACTTTCCAGCCTCAAATTTTATACAATGCTCTTGTTCCAAGATGTTGATTGTCTAATCTGCTTGCAATGTTTAGGTGCAAAGTGACTAATTATTTTTTCTTGTTTCACTCCACAGTTCCCTTCCACGCCACAGGAATGGCAGACTGTGGCCTCCCACTTTGCCAGCCGTTGGGACTTTCCTAACTGCGGAGGGGCAATTGATGGGAAACACGTCCGCATCGTCCCACCGCCCAACTCGGGTCCTACTATTATAATTATAAAGGTTTAATAGTGTAGTGATGTTGGCGGTGGTGTCGGCAACATACGAGTTTATGTATGTGGACGTGGGGATGAACGGCCGGATATCGGATGGTGGTGCCATTACGCACACGGAGTTCTACTGGCGTCTCCAAAGTGGCAGTCTGTGCTTGCCACCTCCAGAGGAGAATGCCGAAGGACTCCCCTTCGTCTTTGTCGCAGATGAAGCGTTTGCGTTGACTCCCCATGTGATGAGGCCGTTCCCGATGAGGACCCTCACCCCGGACCAGAGGGTCTTCAACTACAGGCTGTCCAGAGCCAGAAGAGTGGTGGAGAACACTTTTGGCATCCTGGCCAGCCGCTTCCGCCTGTTCCTGACGGCATTTAACTTGGCGGAATACAAACTGAACCACATAGTTCTTGCCTGTTGCATATTGCACAACTTCCTCAAAAGACATAACAGGAACTATGTGGTGCCCGTTGGCCCAGATGTGGAGGGCCCTCCAAATGCGGACCTCACAGCCCTTCGAGTGGCACGTCCAGGCTTGCCCCCTCTAAATGCCCGCGTGGTCCGCGACCAATATATGGAGTACTTTGTGGGTAGGGGGGCCATTGCTCTGCCTGACGATGTGTGAGAGGCATTTTTTAATAAATCGGATATTTGAACCAACCTATGATTTCTTGTCATTTCAGTCTTGTTTTTAGCTTATTTTACCTTGACATTTTTTCCCTTTGCCTTCGACAGTGGGAATGCACTTTCTGGGGAAAAGGAGGTAACAGTCTCTTCTTCACAAAAAGATTCTTCTCATGTTGTGTGTTAGCTACCTAATCTTTGGTCTAGAGAAGGTTTGTCCTGCATAACTGACAGCCAAAATACTCCTTTTCATCACCAGGTCTGACATGTGTGTATTCTGAAAAATGCTGGGCTCCGTGTTTTCGTACAAAGCACTGTGGGTGTCATTTACATAAGTCAAATCCGCTATGCTCTACAAGTGCATTGCAAAAGTTCCCTGGGAAAGGAAATTGCAGTGCAAAGTGGATTTGCCTTTAGTAAATAACACCCATTGCCCCCCATATCCTTTACATTTTACATACATAATGCATTGTGTTTTTTAAATAAGGAAGCCACACATTTTGAAAAATAAAAAAGTTTACTTGGAAAACATTCACAAGTGCGTTTACAATCTTCACGCCAAAACTGACAACATCTTGGTTATTTACAACATTGTTTACAAAGATTACGCAAATGGTAAAACCAGGCATGGAGCTAAGCAGAACCTATGAAGTAGGAAAGTTCAACTTTGTAAAGTGAAGACAAGATCAGACATGACTATATGTTCAAAGTGTGTTTGATCTTGCCTTCATCACATGGGGGGGTCACCCCGAAAAGTGGAAATTTGGAACATGCACACAATTTGGGTCTGAAAATGGTCATTAGATGGTAAAACACATGCCTAGAAGCTTCAAAAGTGCCATTTTCCATCATGGGGATGAATGGACGCTTTTTGGGGGTGCAACCCCTTCACCACAACCACTTTCGTAGTTCGTAAAGTGTTTGCACCCCCAAAAAAACGTTGGCATTCATCCACCATGATGGGAGCTAGCACATGTGGACACAATGTGTGCATGTTCCAAATTTCACACAGTTTTTAATTTGCAAATGTGTTCAGAAGCTGGCACAAATGTGTGTTAATTACTTGGTGCGTTTTCATATTTTTCCTAAAACATCAATGATGTTCTTCAATTTTTGTTGAACATCATTGATGTTTTGCTTTATGTAATCTAGATCTCTATTGCAGACCATTATCTCTCCGATGAGTACGTGGGCACTCTCTGTGGTAAAGTGCGATTTTTCTTCCACAACATCCACGTCACCTAAAAACCACAAACAAACAAAAATGGGGTGTTGGAAATGAGGCAGCCATACATGGATTAGCTTACCAGTAGCTGTGTTCTCCAACACTCACCTGTTGTGGTGACAATTTCTCCAAGTTCGATGATCTCTCCTTCCTCCTCCTCCTCCTCTGCTTCTGCTCTTTCCCCTTTTTTGGGAGGTGTTGGTTTTGGGGTTTCCTCAGACGGCCCAAGTTTTCGCTCCCCTATGAGAATGTACAAAAGGAAGATTTAGCAACACAATCTATTGAGGGCAGAAATAGGAAATGACAAACATTGCTTGAAAGTGACGGACACTATTTTAGTTTGGCCAGTTACAAATGTCAACTACATGAATGTAGTCACTTTGTAAAGGTGCTAAACTGACTAGCTTTTTGGTAGAAGTTTGTGTGATGGAGACCCCCCTCTAGTATCCACTGGAGCACATGTGTGGAAAAGCCTAATAAAAAGGGGGGTTTGGGTGTCCCAGCACTAGTGCTCTAGAGTCCAGATGGGTAAACAGCTACTGGGTGACCTCTCCTTTACATTGAATAAATTGGCTTTACATTCTTGATGACATTTCTAGTGAGAACAAACTTCCTTTCCCCCAAAAAAAACACCAAACATCGTATTATAAGTGGCCGAACGATCGAGGTTGCGTACGATCGAATGGACACACACACGACCATGACAGTGGCAGAAAGATCGAGGCTGAGTACGATCGAATGCACAGACGAACCTGAAAGTGGCCATTTTGGAATGTACAACTTTGTAAAAATCAAACCACAATGGAGCAGTATGCAAGCAAGAAATCAAACACAAAACACAACTACTTACTTTTTAGAAGAATTCGCTTGATCTTTCTGTACTGATCGGCCTCCCTCAGTTTCAGGTCTGACCAGCGTTTCCTCAGTTGCTCCTTAGATCGTTGTACCCCAAACTGATTGTACAGCCTTCTCACAACTTTAGACATGATCTTGGCCTTGCGGACATTGGGGTTGAGGTAAGGCCCATACTTCCCATCATAGTCGCTCCTCTTTAATATGTCCACCATCTCCAACATTTCTCCAAATGACATATTGGAGGCCTTGAATTTCAGGCTCCGGGATCGGGACGTTTCTGCCTCCGGACTTTCCTCGTCCTCCTCCTCGTTGGTGGGATATTTGTGGCGCACCTGCTGTGTCCCCGCCATGTGCTCTCCCCACTGCGCCGTAAAGAGAAGGGTGGGGAATAGACGAGAAAGATCGTCAGGGGCGGGCGGAGTTTGACGCATGCGCACTGTATATAAAACGTCACACGCCTGTGTCGTAGCCACGATCTGGGAGACGAGGGGAGAGAAAACTCACACGAGACGATCGCTACAAACGAAGGTACAATTTGACGTTGGTACATAACTAGCCTAGACTGATTTTAACTTGACGCTTCTTTATGGAGAAGATTAGGAGAGTTTAGACTGACATAATTGAGAGGGTTTTGTGTGGTGTTGTGTCTTGCAGAGATTATGCAGGGATTCAACGACATGAGTTTTCTCCCCCTCTTCATTGCCAAATACAGGGAATTTCCCATTTTATGGCAGGGTAAACACCCCCATTACAGCATCAAACCAAAGAGGTACGCAGCCCTGGAGGAACTTGTGGAATTTGTCAAGCCAAGGTTCCCCACGGCAACTGTTGATGATATAGAAAGAAAATTGGCAGCCTGAGGAGTGCGTATATCAGGGAGCGCAAGAAGGTCGTGAAGTCTGAGGAAACTGCAACTTCAGCAGATGAGGTCTATGTGCCCAAGCTCTGGTACTATCAGAGTCTCCATTTTCTGAAAGACCAGACTGATGTCACGGAGCCAACCTCGACTCCTCCTTCCACGCTTCCTTGCGCGCAGGCCACCCCTGATGAGGCTTCCGAGGAGCAACCTGGGCCTTCCAGTATGGAAGAGGTGGAGGAGCCCAACTTGTTCCAGGTATAGTAGTTTTGTTACCATTTATGGGAATAATGAATGATGTTCACTTAATTCAGGATCCCCAATTGCTTAGTTCCTAACGTGTTTGACATATCAACTGACAGTAGTGTTGGAGACATTTGGGGCCAGAATCTAAACTGCTGGGCTGAGAATTGTATGGTTTTCTATTTGTAAACATTTTGCAACAGTCACTAGATGAGAATTGTGTGTGTTTGATGAACAAATAACTGAAACTATGTCCCTTTTTCATACACAGGAAGACCTCAGCCAGGAGGTGGCTGTGGAAGGTGGCAGTCAGGAGGAGGCAGGGGTTAGTGGCAGCCACCAGCTGGGTAGTGGCAGCCAAGAGGGGGCTAGGCCACGGAGCCTGACTGACACCCAAACCCCTCCCCTCCGCCTTCCGTACAAAAGGGCGAGAAGGGGGGGTTATGCGGCACAGTCAGCGCTCCGCATGATCAGAGAGGCTTCAGCCTCCCTACATGCCACACCCGCCGACGAGGAGACCTTTGGCTCGGTGGTTGTCACAAAAATGATGGGTATGGAGGTGAGGCAATGCAACATGTGTGAGGGGCTCATCCTCCATGTCCTAAATAAGGGTAGGGCTGGGGAGATGACCCCAGTCACACATGTTTGCCATAGCTACCATGCTCCGCCTCCTCCTCCTCCTCCTCCTCCTTCTGCCACCCCACCAGCACGACAGCCACAGCGTGCAAGGAAGCGTGGAAGGAAGACCTGAGAGTGACGACCTGGAATCAGTCTGGTCTGAGAGAAGATGGAGCCTCTTGTAGTACCAGAGCCTGGGGACCTAGATGGCATCTGCTGCAGTTCCGGATACTTTGGACTTCACGACCAGATTGCACTCCCCTTAATATACGTACTCCTCAGGCCCCCAATTTTCTACGCTTGAACAATGATGGTTGCCGTGGGGGGCCAAGACTTTGCAAATTCCCCAAGTTTCACCATGGCTGCGTTCCTCTTTGGTTTGTTGGTGTGACCTAAATAAAGGTTTTTTTGATTTGAAATAATCATTGACTATTGTTATTTCTTTGAGTAAGCAGGTACATTTCACTAATCCTAAAGTAGAATTAACAAGGGGCACCAACAACAAACAACCTCCTAGTAAATTTAAGCAAGAAATACAAATGTTAATAATGTGTTTTTGGTAATTTGAGACACACAACCCCCCTCCAAAAAAAACAAAAAAAAACATTCAAATATGTATTCCCCAAAAAAAACAAAAAAGACAAATCATGGTAAAAAAAAAACAAAGATTCTTTTCCGTTCAGAGTCAAAATAAACATGTAGTGTATAAATGCTGCAAAGTAATAAAGAAGTAAGTTTGTGAGAAGTGCGGGTGAATAGGAGCAGCTAAAACATGTCATTCTTGTTGCATTGTAAAGAAAAAGAGAATGCGCTGCATTAAAGACATTTTAACATTGCAGCGTGACGAATGTGCTGTGTCGATTAGGAAAGGTAGTTTTACCTGACCGAGTGCTTCCGTCACAGAATTTCTTCTGAGCATGCGTAGCACTTTGTCCGTCGGACAAGCGTACACACGCTCGGATTTGGTGTGATCGGACCGTGTTGACGGCAAAGATTTCCAGCAGGAGATAAGACTTTGTCCGTCGGCCAAACCGACGAACACTGTCCGATGGTGCATACACACGGTCTGATTTTTCAACAACCTTGTCCGATCGGACAGAATCCATGAAAAAGTCCGACCGTGTGTATGGGGCTTTAGTGTGTGCTGTGTGAGTACAGCACAGCACAGTATAAACCTGCACCTGTATCTACCCTTTGTGCATATTGCCAGGACAAGACATGACATTAAAGCCGCAAGCAGTTTTAAATGTTTTTTTTTCCTTTACAAATGTCATTTTGTGCAGGGACAGTTCTAAACACGGGAAACACATGCCACTTCACAGACATACTTTAGACACCCCCCAGGTACCATATTTAAAGGAATATTTCACTTTTGTTTAAATGACTGCTCCAGAAAAAATGTCAGTTTTTAAAACTTCTTTTTGCATTGATACATGTCCTCTGGGGCAGGACCCGGGTCCCCAAACCTTTTTAGGACAATAACATGCATATTGGCCATTATAATTAGCACGTTCGTGTCCATTGTAACTAATAGGGTTCTAACGTTCGTGCAAACTTTTGGTCCATTCGCAGGTTCTGGTGCGAACCGAACCCGGGGGTGTTCGGCTCATCCCTACTCAGCAGGTGGGACCTGAGAAGAGGAGGATTGGGGGTGCTCTGTGCAAAACCACTGCACAGAGCAGGTAAATATGATATTATTGATATTATTGATAATATCATTTGTTTTTTTTGTTTTTTTAAGGTTTGCCTTTACAAACAAATACAAGACTGTTACCTAGGGTTGCCACCCTTTCTTCAAGCCAAACCCGAACACTTTTGCAGCACAGGGCAATTTTTTTTTTTGTTGTTGCTGTAAACACAATAGACCTGGGATACATTTGAGTGCCCCAAGGAGAGTAGTAATGTAGCACACAAAGTGTGCCTTGACACACAGTGGGTGTGACCAAATTTCTCTTGCTGACAATATCACCCCACCCTTCAGTTAAACCTGCCCCCAAACAGCTGCCCGCAGCTCCCGGACGGCAACAGATTTGTGTATGACTATCTCTGTTACTTGGGGAGCCACAGCCTGGTCTGAATAATGTGTCTGGGTTTCAGGTGGACTGAAACCGGACACATGATTCAAAACCTGAACTGTCCAGGGGAATCCTGGACAGTTCCCTACTGTCCAGGATTCACCCTACTGTTACCTGTTGTTTCTAACTAAGATTGGCTGACTATTCTTTCATCTCCTGCCTTGTCTACTGCTGTCTTCAAAGATGACCCAAAGCATTGGACTACTCTCGGCTCCCAGCCTGCCAAGACCCCTGCCTGAAGACAACTACTCTCTTGTCTCTAGGCTAGTTTACTGACTATCATTGCTAATATGGACTGTCTGACTACTCTTTGCTTGCCACGTACCAGGACCCCCTACTTAATCCTGACTATGCTCTATTCTCTTATCTCCACATCATAGCCATCCTGTTCAGTAGCAAAAAGCACAAACGTAGCTTCAGTATCAAACAGGGGAAAAGCCTCAACATAAAGCCTGCCAGGTACTCACAATTATGAGTCTTCCGCGATTGGGATAGGAACACTGCTGCGGCTCTAGTCCAATAAATCCCCAAACATACGTACAGTATATGCCAGACCTGATGGTGGAGTCTTGTGCTTACAAGAACACAGATGGATATTCACGGCCAACTGCAGGACTATTGCCATAGGTGTGCGCAGCCTATTGCATTAGGGTGTGCACCCCAAAGCTCAAACACACGTCTCTCTGCAGCTTCAGCTTCATTGGACAGTAAATTAATGAGAAGTACTCTGTGCTATATGGCTTCCTGTTCATTCACAAACTGAAGCATAGTATGCACAGTTTACTAGGGGGTCATCACTTCCACCCTACATCAGGGTCATCTCACCCACACCTATCTGCCTTGGATTTTGTCTGTGCTGGTTGTCATCGCCCTTGAGCACCACCAAAACCCCCCCGGAGGTGATGCTTTGCGGTGGATTTGCGATCCTCAATACCGCACCATCAGTGCGCAGATGCAGTTGTGAATTACACGCAACAAGGGGGTTATTGACCCCAGAATATATTACTCAATTTTTATGACCTTTTAGAAAAAAATTCTATTTAAAATTATTATTTTTTGTTTTAGTTTTCATTTATATTTTCCAAAATAGTTTTTTCAAAATTTTCAATATTTCTACAATATATTTATGGAGATTATCTAGACATGTATGCTTTCTATTGCTATATTTATTCCATGGTTTCTGCTCCTGATGAGCAGCTATAAGGCAGTGAAACACGTCAAGCCATCAACTTTTACAATTATTTTAATCATGGATCAACAAGATTCTTTATGATTTAATTCATACCTTTTAACAATTTACTGCGGTATTTTTATTACCATACCCTATTTTCCCCCTTTTCTCTTTTTATTTTAAGAGGAACTTAGGAAGGTCAACAGGACATTTAGGCCCTAATTGTATCATGTCTATATGTATATATATGTATCAGCTGGCACCTGGGTTTACACTATATACTATATATGAATGTCTATTGGATTGTGGATTAATATGTAATTTATGTTGAATGTGATAAAAAAGTTTATTGTTCCAGAGGTTTTATGCCCAAAAATATATAAGAGATCATACAATATAAATAAACATAACTTCTTAGTCATTACACTTCTTTATTTGCTGCTGTGTGCTTCATATAAAGTCCCACTTCTCGCTCTCTTCCTTCTTAAAAATCTGTGTATTTATGTTCTTGCATGTTTGTCTGTGTATAAACCAAGTACATACAGTAATAACTTCCAAGGAGGTAAAGTCTAAAAAAGCTGTAAGAAAGGTAAACAATGACTTTGTGTCCTTTATGTTACTGTGTACTGCATTTCAGGAAGCAGAGGTGTCTGTGGTTGGGTTATTTTTATACTAGGTGCTTTTCTGTAGTGAATCACACGCTGAAAAACAACAAGGTTATATCACTCATCTGCAAAATTTACCCCGCGCCTCTCAATATTTAGCACACAAAAAAGCACTTCTTCCAAGCAGAGGTGGAGTACCAATACATGCTTAAAAAAAAAACTGTTACCAGTTAAAGATTTGCAGGTGAAAGCACAGGAATTTAAAGTGTTTTAAAAGCTTACTTGCAGGCTTTTTCCTTTCTATAAGTTACTTTTCATTTAAATGTAATGTGCCTGTGAATTTGCTAGAAAATGTAACCACTTGCCTACAGGGCACTTTCACCCCCTTTCTGCCCAGGCCAATTTTCAGCTATATATATATATATATATATATATATATATATATATATATATATATATAGTTTACAAACTATGGTGCCAATCACTGAAAATTGTTCACACCTGATGTACTGAAGGCCTATCTCATTTCTTGAGACACTAACAAATGCAAATACCCAAATAATAAAGTGCAAATACCCCCCAAATGACCCCTTTTTGGAAAATAGACAGTCCAAGGTGTTTAGTAAGTCGCATGGTGAGTTTTTTAAAGTAATTTTTTCCCACAGTTCTTTGCAAAATGAAGATTTTTTTTATGTTTTTTTTTTTTTTACAAAATTGTCATATTACAGGTTATTTCTCTCACACAGCATATCCATACTTGCAACTATACCCCAAAACACATCCTGCTACTCCTCCTGAGTATGACAATACCACATGTGTGAGACTTTTACACAGCCTGGTCACATACAGAGGCCCAACATGCAGGGATCACCATCAGGTGTTCTAGGGACATTAATTATACATATAATCTCATGACAACTTATCACACTTTTGAAGGCCCTGGAGCACCAGGACAATGGAAACACCCACAAAATGACCCCATTTTGGAAATCAAACACCCCAAAGAAGAATCTATGAGGCCTTATGAGTCTTTTGAAAGGTTCATTTTTTTCCAAAAGTTTATGAAAAATGTTGAAAAAAAATGAAAACGCATTTTTTTTACACAAAGTTGTCCATTTATACAATATTTCTAACACATAGCATGTACATAGCAAAAATGACACCCCAAAATATATTCTCCTACTCCTCTTGAGTATAGCGATACCACATGTGTGAGACTTTTACACAGCCTGGCCACATGCAGAGGCCCAACATTCAAACAGCACCTTCAGGCATTCCAAGAGCATAAATTATACATCTAATTTCCCGACAACCTATAATTTTTAAAGGCCCTTCATATTTCTAACACATAGCATGTACATACCAAGAATTACACTCCAAAATAAATTCTACTGAGGAAAGGGTAAAAAAAAAAAAAGTATTACCTGTGCTTTAGTGTCCACAGAGGAGAGAATTGGTCGAGGCAGCAGGCAGCAGGCAGCAGGCAGGGATGTGCTTAGAGACAACAATAGTAATTATCCAGGCAGCAGGCAGGAATATTGTCTATAGTGAACACAACGATATTGTCAGCACAGCCAAAGCATTTGTTCATAGGAATTGTCCAGGCAAAGACAGCCAGCACAGCCATAATAATGGTCCTGGTACACTGTTACCTGCAGACACTCATTATTGTACCATTCTCCAGCCCTTCATAAACATATTGCCTCTTGCTACAGATAATTATTTCCATAGTCCAGGTAGCAGGCAGAGGTGTGGTCAGTTCATGTGGCAGGCAGAGGCATGGTGGCAGTAAGTCAGCAGCAGGCTGAGGGCCTTAATCAGGTAAGACCTGGGCACAGGGGCATAGGGGTAGAGGCTTCGCCCACCCATCTCTTTGAAGCCTCCATACTCCAGACCCTAATCTGGAAATTACGAAACCCGGAGACAACAAAAAATTCTGGAGCCCCTCACATGTTAGACACCTGTGTACTACAGTAGCAGGGCAACAGATCAGTCTAAGTGGTAGGCAAAAGCATAGATAAAACAGGCCGGGTCAGTTTACTCACAAGCAGTCCAAACGCTAGACAGCAGCGTAGTCGATAAAACAGGCCAGGGTCAGTTCACATGGAAGCAGTTCAAAAGGTAGGCAGAGGCACAGTCAAAAAACAGGCCAGGGTCAGTTCACGTGGAAGGCAGTGACATGGTTATTTGAGGAAGCATGAAAAATGGTCAGCACAGATGATGAAAATGGGGAAATGGTTAAAAATATGGGCTAATATTTTAGCCGTGTTGGGTTGGCAAGATCATCTCGGAGGTAGGTAGTGGCCCTGGCTGTTGGACGTGACACTCCAGTGCTCGTAGTTAGGGGATTTGAAGTTCCTGTGCTGGTACTTGGGCGTGATGTGGCAGCGCTGGTAATGGGCCTGGGCATTTGTTCTTGGGGTCTATCGCTGGTGGCAGCGCTGGTACTGGGCCTGGAAATTTGATCATGGGGTCTATTGCTGGCGGCTGCCTGGTTTCCAGAGCGCTGTGCCCTTTTGGGAGGGATCCATTCTTCCTCTGATTAATTTGCCAATCCACTACTATCGATCGGTTTAAGTGCTCAATTTGATTCAGAATCGGAATTGGCATTTGAATCTGATGAGAACTCCCGCTGCTCTCATCAGTCATGGAGAGGATCTGGAATGTCTTCTCACTGCTATAAACTTTTTTGGACCTTTTGCTGATGGGCTGTGCGACGGGTGACAGACGAGTGGCAGGTGACATTCATTGATAGTTGACAGGTAACGGTCACTGATGGGTGACAGGCGATGGTCACTAATGGCAGTCTCTGATGGTGACCAGTGCACTTTATGGGTCTGATTACCTGGGCGGATCCTATATTTGGCACCGCCCCACGTTAAAATGTAATAACACCCCACTGTGCCCCCTGCATACCTCTGCATCCTTCAATATCTCTTTGTCACTACTGTGTACCCCCTCTCAACAACTGTATCTCTGGACCCCTTTACATTAAGCATCCTGCACCCCTTTACATTACACAGCACCCTGCACCTCTGGACCCCTTTACATTACACAGCACCCTGCAACCCTTTACATTACAGAGTACCCTGCACCGATGTGACAGGTTCTTTGTATGCTTGATGCAGTACAATACACACACAGATCAGTAACTCACGGATCCCTGGCTCTTCTCTCCTCACACTGGAAACGGTGTGTGAGGAGAGAAGAGAAGGTAACAGCCAGTTACCAGTCTGTGTTTATATTTTGTGATTGGCTGTGAATGGATCACAGCCGATCACGTGGTAAACAGCCACCAGCCTTTGGCTGTGTACCATGCTCGGTGACGAGCAATGTTCCTGGGAACACGCTGCCACTGACATGCCCGGGCAGCGTACTCCAGATCATGCACATGTGCCGTCTTCAAGTAGGCAGTACCATCTGTAAATGGCCATTTACTTGGCGCCTCTGTTTTTTGTGCTCAGCACTAGGGCTCCAAAAAAAGACACCCCAAAGGTACCAAAAATTCCACCCCCAGGTGCTGGGAACTTCAGTTGTGTCTCCACACTGTCATCCTCACCTGAGATACCAGATATGGCAAAAAAGCCAGGGTGAGTCATTGGGACCAATTGGTGGTGCAACTGCTTCTCACATTTCAGCCACTGTATACATGACTGAAAATGCGTTTTCCTCCGCCATGCAGGGCCTAGAAGGAAAATTAGCAACTTTAGTTGCATCCGCTATCCAAAAGGATAGGAAGCGTGTTAGATCCCCCTCCCCCACCTTAGACCCCTTATCAAGGGAACAGTGGGTAGAGGATGAGGGGTTACCCTCAGGTGATCAGGAAGAAAGGCAAACCGATTACTTCTCTGCGGAGGAAACAATGGTAGATGAACCTTTGTCAGCCTTACAATCTCTTACAGAGATGGTTCGGGCCTCTTTCAAGCTACTTCTAGCAGAGTCAGCTGATAGTTCTGTTTCTTCTTTAGGTTCCTTAAAACCTTCACAGCCTTTTCATGCGTTTCCTGTACATGCACAGATCCACACAGAAGAGCAAGGTTTGGGGTTTTATTTAACAAATCCATGGGCTAGCATTAAGGAGTCATTAAACGTACAAAATACAAACACCCAGTAATTCTTTATAACCATACTTTATTGTTGGAATTTTTTCTGGCCCTGGTGTTGGTCAAGAGGTAACCTTAAACTTAAATCATAATTTAGCCACCTCGGCTATAAACAAAATTAAATTATTGTTCTAGTTCACAGTGTCCATCCAGACGAAGCTGGACGACTAATCCCCCACTAACCAACACCATGACTTGTAAAAGAATATTTTAGAGAAGAAAAGAAAAAGGGGGAGGGTGGGCGGGGGTCCCGGTCTTGCTTCAGAGAGACAGGTAAGGCCGGACGATCCGCTCTTAAAGGGCCCCGTTTCGCGGGCTTTAGCGCTCCCGCCGCCATCCACCAATCAGGCGCTGTTGCTAGCCTGCTGCACTCACCAATAGCAACCTGCAGATGAAAGATCATTCCCCTCATACTCCCCCATGTTCGCCCTGCATATTGCAGGGCTTGCCATGGGCTAGCATTAAGGAGTCATTAAACGTACAAAATACAAACACCCAGTAATTCTTTATAACCATACTTTATTGTTGGAATTTTTTCTGGCCCTGGTGTTGGTCAAGAGGTAACCTTAAACTTAAATCATAATTTAGCCACCTCGGCTATAAACAAAATTAAATTATTGTTCTAGTTCACAGTGTCCATCCAGACGAAGCTGGACGACTAATCCCCCACCGACCTAAGCCAGGAGTGACGCTCCTGGCTGAGGTCCCCCCAACACCAAGGCACTCTCAATTAAGGCCTGTAGGCCCATGTTAAAAATATCCAGGCCAATTGCAGACAAATGGACCTGGTCCTGCCTGAACAGACCTAAGAAAAAAACCTTCCAGCTCAAAATGGCGGAATGATACACCACCCAGTGAAACTAACATATTATGTATGGTTCTATTCAGCCGCCTCCTGATCCTATCCATGTAGCTTAAGTCACCGCCAGGGGCCCACAGGAGACGTGGGATCATTTCTGAAAAGGCCAGGGTAGTACCTGGGAACAGTAGCCTAAAGTCGCACAGATCCTTCTTGATCTCGCACAGAAGATCCCAAGTCCTAACCTTGCCAATATCGTATGCCCCTAAATGAATAACCAGGATACTTGGAGGCGGCCAAATAGATGCTAAGTAAAGTAAATGGCCTCTAAGATTACGCCATCTCAGACCCCTAATGCCTGACCAAAAAACTGTGTATAAAGAATCGTCCAGACCCAAATTACTTGAGTAGATCCTAGAAGAAGCTTGCTTACCAGCCCAGAAAATGTAGGAGTGGCCTACGATCCAAATTGCCTCAGTAGCTGGATCTGAAACAAAATCATAGCGTTAATAGATCTGGGCGAACATAAATTTTGTACCTATCACTAGCCCACCTACCGACCCTCTTTTGACTCTCTATAGGGAAACCCAATAGATTGGCCGCTGTGGCGGCCCCAACCCTAAATGAATGAGATGAAAATTTAAAACCTGAAAGATTGAGCCGTCTAAGGCAAGAAGCAAGAACAGCTGAAAACTGAAATCTGGTAAGCGGGGAACTGTCCTGGTGGATAAAAAAGGAACCCTCGCATGAGGGGCGCACAGCCAAAAATTTGATACCAACACTACTGGGCATACTCTCGGATCCGGGGAACTAGCCAGAGGCACCCATTGACCTTTACCCAATCCAAAAGTTTTTGACCTGCAAATAAAGACACGAAGATTATCAGGCCCCAAGACTACATGCCTGAACAAAAGAAAAGAAGAGGAAGACCTATTCCTAGCCGTAAATTCACCGATCCTTAAAGCACCGAAGAAAGTGACCGAGAATGCTGCCCTGAAAAGAAACACTTCAAACATAGATGTACAAACAACCTCCAGGACCGATAACAGGTTGAGTAATAACTCCACTGAAATAGGCCGACGGCCATCCTTAGAAGGAGCCGATTTCCGAAAGCCCTTCAAAATTTGCCTGACTTGAAAAAACGAAGTAAGCGCTTGGCGGTCGGAAAATTTGAGAAAAAAGGAAACACCAGCCACTATCTTGTTAACTGAACCCGGACTCATACCTGCATTTATTAATGAAGATATGAAAGCCAGAGCGACATAACCATTCACCTCCAGAACCCCTGTACCGTGCTGAGAGCAGAAAGAACACCATCTGGACCATGCCAAACCATATTCCTGCCATGTCTTCGGCGCCAGTGAGCCCCGGAGGTGAGTAGCCATTAGTCCCAAATCAAGCCCCAGAGGAAATCTGGGCAGGGGGTGCCCGTTCGGTCCGCCGCAGGCGCCAAATCCCGAAAACGTTGGAACTGTGAACGAGATAAAGCGTCAGCTATATCATTCTGTAAACCAGGTAAGTATTGAGCCTTTAACCAAATGTTACAACGAAAACAATGTAATACTACAAAACGCAGCAGCTTAATCACCATTTCAGATTTTGATGACAGCGTGTTTATGGCAAATAGAACGCCTTTGTTATCTGTATGTAATAGCACCCTCCGATTCTTAAAGAACTCCTTCCATATTATTAATGAAACTACGACAGGAAAAAGTTCTAACAGGACTATATTCCGTATAACTTCCCCCTGTAGCCAGCTGGGGTGCCATTCAGAAGCACACCAACTACCGTTCAGAAAAGCCCCAAAACCTGATGAACCAGCTGCGTCGGTGAAGAAATTTAATTGAAAATCATCCGTAATAGATTGTTGCCATACTGTTGAGCCATTAAAATTAGAAAGGAAAGCATCCCAAACCTTCAAGTCCTCTTTCACATTTGCTGACAGGTGAATATGTGAATATGGGGACAGCAAACCACTTGTGGCCAAGGCGAAACGCCTTGAAAAAATCCTGGCCATCGGGATCACCCTGGCTGCGAATGCAAAAAGCCCCAATAGGGATTGCGCCTCTTTCAACAATACTTTCCTTTTGGACAAAAACAATGAAATTAAAAAACAATGAAATTCAATCGTCGTGGCCGGGAGGACCGTTTTCTCGTGGGCGATAGGAATCCCAAAAAGGGTACAAAAGTCAGCTGAATAAAAAAAATTCTTCCGGTAGAAAGCAAAAAAAAAAACATGAAACTCCCATTCGCATTGGATTGTAATGCCCAAAAATTCAATCGTCGTGGCCGGGAGGACCGTTTTCTCGTGGGCGATAGGAATCCCAAAAAGGGTACAAGTCCTTAAAAAAGTGTCCAGCGATTTAGAACACAATTGTGAGTCCACTGGACCAATGAATAAAAAATCATCTAGGTAGTGTAACAAGCCCCCTTCCGGGAGGCACTGTGCTACAACCCAGTGCAAGAAGGTAGAAAAGGCTTCAAAATAAAAACATGACAAGGCAAAACCCATTGGTAGACATTTGTCAAAATAAAATTGATCCTTAAAATTAAACCCCAGGGAATTAAATCCCTGCGGATGCACGGGCAGCAGCCGGAAGGCAGACTTGATATCTGCCTTAGCCAACAAAGCCCCCTGCCCAAATTGACGTAACAGCATCAGTGCTTCATCAAATGATGCATAGGACACCGGGGCCAGGACCCCAGAGACCTCATCATTTAGTGAACAACCAGCTGGATAAGACAAGTGATGTATGAGTCGAAAACTCCCCTTCTCCTTCTTGGGAACAATTCCCAAGGGGGAGAGGCGGAAATTCTCAAAAGGTGGAAGCTTAAAAGGCCCCGCTACTCTACCCTCAGTGATCTCCTTATTGATTTTTTCCTGTACAATGTCAGGGTGCATCCTGACTGAGCGTAGATTCTCAACCCGGACGCACCCAGAACCTGAATATGAAGGGACCAAAAAACCATTAGCAAAACCCTCAAACAGCAGCCGAGCCATCGTGCGGTCTGGGTATTGTTCTAGCCAAGGCTGCATGTTTGATAATTTCACTGGCGTCCTGGCCCTTCCCTCCTGTCTCCCTGGGCACTGCTGTAGAGGAGGATGCGGCCGACTTTCGAAAACACCTGTTTGCAGGATGGGCACCACTGCAGAAAGAGCATTCATGCCTATATCTGCAATTAGCCAAGAATTTACAATGCCCTTCGTTGAAGGCGAAACAGCATCCTTTGCGAAAACTATTCTGTGGGGGCACTACCCGGGGAGCAAACTGCGACTTCTGTGGCAGCATGAGGTTTAGCCATAGACCCACATCCTTGCAACCCCATTGCAACATTGGGTGAACGGCCAGTTTTTGCCTAAAGTTCTCATCATAAGTGAACCATGCTATACCCCCAAAATGGCGAAAAGCCTCCGCTATTATATCCACATGCTGAAAAAGTCCTGAACATTTCCCAGGAAAACGCTCCCCTAGCACGGCCGCATAAATGCAAAAGGCCTGCAACCAATTCTGAAAAGTTTTTGGTATTGACTTCTTACGATCCTCCTCTGCTCTGTCATCAGAGCGTTTATCAACTCTAGCCATAAATTCTTTGGAAGCTGGCAATAAAGACATTAGATCAATAAATTCACCTTTCCAAATTTTATCCTTTACAGTATCTGGTAAGTGAAAACCCAGCGGGGAAATGTCGCATGGCATAGGCAGCCTAAATGATGACTCAGCTGCCCGTGTAGAAGTGGCTGCTTGATTTATGCGCCTGCCTGTCTGCGGCAGCACCCCACCTGCTGATAACTCAGAAGCATCTGCGTGCACACCTGATAAACTGCGCCACACTGGGCTTACTACATCCACCCGCACGCCATCATTAGGCTGCTGTATAGCACCACTAAAGTGTGCCCCTCCAAAAACCGTGTCATTCCTATTATCCTGAAAAGCACCATGATACTGTGCGCCATTAGTTTCTTTAATACCACCATAAGCAGAGTTCTGCAAACATGCACCAGACCGCTGTGCCCCTTTAATGTCATTTTTAGTGATAGAAAAAGCACCAAACTTTTGTGCACCTGTATCATTAACCACACCAGCACCATCTGTGTGTAACCCATGAAAATTATATAAATCCTCCTCAAACTTTTTTACCTCAGTACCACCTGTGTGTACCCCTTTAAGATCATTTACAAGGCTAGATAAGGAAGTCATTAACAAACACATATCATTAATAGGGATGTTGTAACATGTCTCACCACTGGGCGAACTCCCCTCCTTTAGGCTGGAAGCTGCTGGCTGACTGGCTTCTTCCTCAGTAGAGGCAGCGTCCTTGAGAGGCATGCTGCTGGCTCTCCCCTTCTTCCGCGGGACAGGAGAAGCAGAGGACTTTGCTTTCTTCTTCCTCCTTGCTGGTTGTAGGCGCGGACTGCGCATGCTGGCTGTAGGCTCCACCATCTTTTCCCCAGTGACATCCTCGGCCATGCTGAGGGGCGGACCATGCGGAGCCATGTTGGGGCTGTCCTCCAGGCATCTCTGTAGCCACTCCTCTCCTCCGGCTCCCTCCGCCTTCTCTATTAGGCGGCGCAGCAGCGCCTCGCGGTCTCTGGAAGCCTCCATCTTCTTCTGTCAGCTCTGCAGGGGTAGGGGGTCCCGGTCTTGCTTCAGAGAGACAGGTAAGGCCGGACGATCCGCTCTTAAAGGGCCCCGTTTCGCGGGCTTTAGCGCTCCCGCCGCCATCCACCAATCAGGCGCTGTTGCTAGCCTGCTGCACTCACCAATAGCAACCTGCAGATGAAAGATCATTCCCCTCATACTCCCCCATGTTCGCCCTGCATATTGCAGGGCTTGCCATTCTAGATCTAAAGATTCTAAATCAGTTCCTGAAGATCCGCTCCTTTCGTTGGAGTCAATCAGGTCGGTAGTTTCTATCCTACAAGGACATCAGGGATGCATATCTGCATGTCCCTATATTTCCCGCTCACCAAAGGTTTTCTGCGGTTCGAAGTAGAACAACAGCATTTCAGTTTGTAGCCTTGCCCTTCGGGCCAGCTACAGAACACTGAGTGTTCACAAAAAGCTTGTTTGGAGCAAAGTGTATGCATTGCAACCAGTTACCTGGAAAGTCTGGGTTGGGTTCTCAATCTAGAGAAGTCTTCCTTAAAAAAACGCTAAAAAAGCTGGAGTATTTGGCTCTGATCATAGATACAGCCCAGAAAAAGTGTTCTTGCCTCAGACAAAAATCTATTTCAATAAGAGAGTTGGTGTGGATGGTCAGGTCGAAAGGAGATCCCTCCATTCGCCTTTGCATGAGGTTGCTAGGAAAGATGGTGGCTTCATTCAAAGCAGTTCCCTATGCCAATTCGAGACTGTTGCAAAACAGTATTCTATCTGCTTGGAACAAAACGATCCAAGCTTTAGACTTGCCAATGCGGCTGTCCCCAAGGGTGTCCCAAAGCCTCAATTGGTGGTTACTAACCCAGAATCTGCTGAAAGGAATCCTTCAGACCATTTATCTGGAAAGTGGTAATGACAGACGCCAGCCTTTCAGGCTGGGGAGCAGTACTAGAGAAGATAACTGACCAGTGAAAGTGGTCAAGACCCGAATGAGCCTTGCCCATCAATATCCTAGATTCGGGCAGTGTGCCTGGCTCTGAATGCCTGGACTTCCAGGTTGTGGGATTGTCCTGTCAGGATCCAATCCGACAACGCCACAGCGGTGGCCTATATCAATCACCAAGGGGGCACCAAGAGTCTTGCAGCACAGACAGAGGTGAACCATATTCTAACATGGGCAGAAAGGAATATTCCCGTGCCTATCATCAGTCTTCATTCCAGGAATAGAGAATTGTCAGGCGGACTGTCATGAAGATCCTGCCAGAAACTCAAACCCGGGCCGTCCCGGCCCTCAGATTCCACTGCGCATGCGCGCCCGGGCGCGTGCACGTGTACAACCGCGCACAGGGAGACGGGCGCGCGCCCTAGTTAACACCAGCCGGCCTATTTAAGCCTGACCTGTGCAGACGGTCTTTGCTGTCTGCTCTACAGCGTTGTGGTGTAATAAATCTGATCCTGTTATATCTGTTCCTCTGACCCGGCTTGCCATAGACTATCCAGCTTTCTGCCTGTACCCGACCCCGGCTTGTTTGACCATCCTCCTGCCTGACCCACTGTACCTTGCTTCCAGTTGGATTTCATTACCTGGCTTCCTTGATGAACTCTGGTTCCCTGCAAGGTCTCTGTCCTGTCTGCAGTCTGATCCCTGTAAACGAACCTGATCACCTGTCTGTCTCCAGCCCATTCAGTGGTTCTGTTTCCTGCTTCCAGTTCCTGTCAGCTCTGCTATCCAGTTTACCTGTGAACCTGCTTGCCAAGCCGCTGTCCAGTTCCTGTCAGCTCTGCTATCCAGTTGTACCTGTGAACCTGCTTGCCAAGCCATTGTCCAGTTCCTGTCAGCTCTGCTATCCAGTTTACCTGTGAGCCTGCTTACCAAAGATCCTGCCAGCTCTGCTATCCAGTTTACCTGTGAGCCTGCTTGCTAAAGATCCTGCCAGCTCTGCTATCCAGTTTACCTGTGAGCCTGCTTACCAAAGATCCTGCCAGCTCTGCTATCCAGTTTACCTGTGAGCCTGCTTGCTAAAGATCCTGCCAGCTCTGCTATCCAGTTTACCTGTGAGCCTGCTTACCAAAGATCCTGCCAGCTCTGCTATCCAGTTTACCTGTGAGCCTGCTTGCTAAAGATCCTGCCAGCTCTGCTATCCAGTTTACCTGTGAGCCTGCTTGCTAAAGATCCTGCCAGCTCTGCTATCCAGTTTACCTGTGAGCCTGCTTACCAAAGATCCTGCCAGCTCTGCTATCTAGTTTACCTGTGAGCCTGCTTACCAAAGATCCTGCCAGCTCTGCTATCCAGTTTACCTGTGAGCCTGCTTGCTAAAGATCCTGCCAGCTCTGCTATCCAGTTTACCTGTGAGCCTGCTTGCTAAAGATCCTGCCAGTTCTGCTATCCAGTTTACCTGTGAGCCTGCTTGCTAAAGATCCTGCCAGCTCTGCTATCCAGTTTACCTGTGAGCCTGCTTGCTAAAGATCCTGCCAGCTCTGCTATCCAGTTTACCTGTGAGCCTGCTTGCTAAAGATCCTGCCAGCTCTGCTAACCTGTTTCCTGCTCATCAGTCTGTATCCGGCCTTCCCTGCTATCCAGACTTCCACCGTGTCCGCCTGCTGACCTGACTACCCTACCGGTCTGTTGATCCTGCCAGGCACCCGTGCTCCTCCTCACTTCTGGCTCTCCTGTTCCCACACCAGGGGACCAGTAGTGGGAGACGCAAGGGAGGCCTCTCCCTGCAAACTCGGGCTCGCACCACCAGGTACGTGACACGGACTACTTGAGTCGCCAGCAGTTATTCCCAGGGGAATGGTCTCTTCACCCCAACATTTTTCGGGGCTGTTTGTCAAAGATGGGGGACTCCGGACGTAGATTTTCTAGGATCAAGATGCAACAGTCCAGCGGACCATAGTCCGGCGGACATTCCGATCGTGTGTGGGCTCCAGCGGGCTTTTTCCTCCCAAAAGTCTGACGGACCTAGGATTTAAAACATGTTTTAAATCTTCTCCCCGAAAGTCCGCCGGACCCAGTTCCTGTCGGGAAGTCCGCTCGTCTGTATGCGGGTCCAAGGGACTTTCCAAATGAACGGACTTGCCCACACACGGACTAAAGTCCGTTCATTTTGAACGTGACTCCAGGTACGACGGGACTTTCATCGGCGAGATTGACACCTTGCGAGCCCCGTCGCCTGGTATGGATTTTGAGGGTAACCCCCTACGCCGAAAACACGTCATTCTGGGACTGTGACGCCATAAGGAGCGGGGTCACTGCCCCTTATGGCTATATAAGTCGATAGGCAGCGTGTCCACCGCATTACAGTGGGAGAGAGCGTCGTGTCAACATCAGAAGAAGAGAAGAAGGAGGAAAAAGAAGAAGACGGTGGCGGAGGCGACGGTGGCGGAGGCGACGGCAGCGACGAACCAGAAGACCGGGCCAACGTTAGTAAAAGAGCTGGAAGAAGATAGCGGAGGAGCCCGGCAGAAGAACCGGAGAGCGGGAGAAGAGGCCGGAAAGTGCGGAGAAGTTGGAAGAGACCCCCAAATTCGTAAGAAAAACCTGTCTAGTGTGTTTTTTTATTGACTTTTTTCCTCCTAGGTGAATGGGTAGGGGTACCATGTACCCCATACTCATTCACATAGGGTGGGGGGGGCGGATCTGGGGGCCCCCTTATTAAAGGGGGCTCCTGGATTCCGATAAGCCCCCCGCCCACAGACCCTGACAACCAACGGCCAGGGTTGTCGGGAAGAGGCCCTTGTCCTCATCAACATAGGGGCAAGGTGCTTTGTGGTGGGGGGGCCGCAGGGCACCCCACTTCCTCAAAGCACCTACCCCCCCATGTTGAGGGCATGCAGCCTGGTACGGCTCAGGAGGTGGGGTGCTCGCTCGTCCCCACCCCCTTTCCTGACCGGCCGGGCTGCATGCTCAGATAAGTCCGGCGGACCTCCACTGCAAAGTTCGGTGAATTATCCGCCGGGCCAAGTCAGTTTGTAAAGTCCGATCGTGTGTACGCGGGATTAGTCAACCTTGTGTCCAGGACAAGGGATCCATTCGCATGCATTGGTGATCCCGTGGGATCAGTTCTCACTGATCTATGCATTTCCCCCTATTCAATTGCTGCCACAACTTCTTTACAGGATCAAGCTGGAAAGAAAGCCGGTAATTCTGGTAGCACCACAGCATGGTCCACAAGATCATGGTATGCAGAAATTGTAAAGATGGCAGTGGAAGATCCATGGTCTCTTCCACTAAGGCCAGACGTACTCTCACAGGGGCAGATATTCCATCCTACCTTGCGAATGCTGAATTTAACGGCTTGGCTATTGAACCCCACATTCTGAAGAAACTTGGGCTTTCCGGGTCAGTTATCTCTACTTTAATTAATGCAAGTAACCCGGCTTCCAGAACTATATATTATAGAGTCTGGAGGGCTCATGTTTCTTGGTGTGAATCCAAGGGTTGGCACCCTTGGAGATGTATCATAGGCAGAATTCTTGCCTTTCTACAATTGCGGGTAGAGATGAAGTATTTGAGTATATTAAAGGCCAAGTCTCAGCTTTATCGGTCTTATTTCAAAGACCGATTGCATTACTTTCTTTAGTCCGTGGTTTTATGCAAGGGGTGATGCAGATTAATCCGCCAGTTAGATCACCTTTGAACCCTTGGGACTTGAACTTTTGGTCAGTGTTACAAAAACAGCCATTTGAACCGATACAGCTTATTCCCATAGTCCTTCTGACAAGGAAGCTGGTGTTCTTGGTTACTATATCCTCAGCAAGGAGGGTTTTGTAATTGGCTACTCTTTCTTGTAAAGAGTCATACTTGATTATATATAAGGACAGAGTAGTGTTACGCCCTGGTCCAGATTTTTTGCCAAAAGTGGTCTCAGGTTTCCACCTGAACCAAGATATTGTCCTGCCATCGTTTTTTTTTCAAAACCATGTTCCAGGGAAGAGAAGTCACTACATTGTCTTGATGTGGTGAGAGCGGTCAGGGTCTTTAAAGACGACTGCTCAGATCCGGAAGACTGATGTCTTATTTATACTGCCAGAGGGTCCTAAGAAATGACAGGCAGCATCGAAATCCACTAAGTGGATTCGGCAAGTTATAATTCAGACTTATGATTTAAGGGGTAAGATTCCACCTTTTCAAGTCAAAGCGCACTCTACCAGAGCAGTTAGTGCTTCTTGGGCAGTGCGTGACGCATGGCTCAGATCTGCAAGGCCGCAACTTGGTCTGCAGTCCATACATTCACCAGATTTTATCAAATGGATGTAAAAAAGGGCATGAGGATATCCCCTTTGGGTGCAGTGTGCTGCAGGCAGCAGTATAGGTCCTCAAGTCTGTTGGCGCCCTACGGGTTGTGTATCCCTCCCCTCAAATAGCATTGCTATGGGACGTCCCACATAGTAATTACTACGCTGCTCTGTGTCCCATGATGGACGATAAAAAAAATAGTATTTTTATTACAGCTTACCTGTAAAATCTTTTTCTTGGAGTACATCATGGGACACAGAGGTCCCACCCCTCTTTTCTGGGGTATATGTATATGGCTTTGCTACAAAAACTGAGGTACTCCTGGTAGGAGGAGGGGTTATATAGGGAGGCAACTTCCTGTTTAGGGTGTGCCAGTGTCCATCACCTGAAGGTGGCTATAACGCACATAGTAATTACTATGCTGCTCTGTGTCCCATGATGTACTCCAAGAAAAGGATTTTACAGGCAAGCTGTAATAAAAATCCTATTTTTCCAAAGGAAGAAATGTCATTTAAAACTGCTTGCGGCTGTAATGTATTGTCGGATCCCTGTAATATGCATTCAAAAATAACTGAAAAAAACAGTGTGGTTTCCCCCCCAATCCATTATCAGGCCCTTCAGGTCTGGTATGGATTTTAAGGGTACCCCCCGTGGCAAAAAAAAAAAATTGGTGTGGCCCCAGGAAAAGGCTGCAGGAAAAGGGGGTGGCAAGAGAGTGCCCCCCTCTTGAACTGTACCAGACCACATGCCCTCAACATGAGGAGGGTACTTAGGCGCCCCCCCCAAAGCACCTTGTCCCAATGTTGATGGGGACACGGGCCTCATCCCCACAACCCTTGCCCAGTGGTTGTGGGGTTCTGCGGGCAGGGGAAGCTTATGGGAATCTGGAAGCCCCCATTAACAATCCCAGCCCTCCCATGTGAATGGGTATGGGGTACATTGTACCCCTACCCATTCACAGAAAAGTGTAAAAAAAAGTTATGGGGCGTTCTGCTGCGCTCATATTTCCCGCGAATGCCCCATATGTTCGGTTCATTTTACGAGGGATGAGGGGTCATCCCTACCCACCACTCATGAAAAAAAGAAGTGCAAAAAAGTGTATGTCACTTTAAAGGAGCCAAATTCGCTTTCAATTTATGTGCACAAAGGGGTAACCCAAAAATAGAAAGCTTGTCATAGTGTAAAACCAAATACACCTTTTAATATTGAATAGGTAATGCACTTACATCAGAGACGCATAAAACAGCTTGAATACAAAAATCAGGCCTGGTCATAGAAACACCCGTCCTTCTGGGATCATAAAAAAGTGTGGTGAGGTCAGCACGTCCTTCTTCCCAACGTAGATCGCCTGACCTCACCTGAATATATAGGTTCTCCTAGCAGGCCAAGGGAATCAAGAAAACCCCTGCCCATTGGCTGAGATACCCCATATACTCATAACCTGACCTTCTCATATCTAGTACCAACAAGTACCCGGCCACCTAGTGGTGGAAGGGAAAAGTGCAACAAAGTCAAGCTTAGGGAGAAATCAATAGATCTCTATCAATCGACCAATATAACTACTCCTGGCAAGTAAATTTGTGAGGAGCTCCCTGACTAAACCCCAGGGTGCTACACACATTAAATATATCTATATATACAGTATATACACACATACACAAACACACACACACACATACATACATATATATATATACACATAAGCTTCACGTTAAATATTTTCTTTAGAATGGTAAAACATGTTACTTTGTCTAGCTTGTGAACATCTGCATCACTGTGGGCTCTCTTGTTGATGACAGGTTCCCTTTAATTTAGCTAACTTTACTGTAGCAGGAAAAAGCAGAATTTGTAGACCATTGTTACACAGATGAAATATTGGAAATGTTTAGAAAGTACGGATGTACATGTTTCCTAGAAAAGGAAACAAATTGTATGTTTGATAAACTGCATAATACCTTTTATGGTTGCACATTAGATAGATACTACTGTTAAGCAAAAAAGAAGCCTTAGAGCATTCGTGAGAAAAAACGATCAAAGAACTCAAAGCAGTACTATTTATAAACCACAACAGTTTAGTGTATACCGCAGTGCTAGTTTATTATTAGTATTTTGGAATTTTTAGAAAATGTGTGGGAAATTATATTTTAAATGCTAACAATAAAGTTCTTTCATTTGTTCTCTTGTGGTGTAAATATACTGTTTAAAGTATTTCTTTAAATCTATTTGATAAGTGAAAAAATTACGGGTAGCACAGTGGCTTAGTGGTTAGCTCTTCTGCCCTGATCAAAATATGACTATTAAACTAGTTGAACTTTGTACGTTCTCCCTGCACTTTCACTCCCTTCACACTGCAAAGACATGCTGTGAGGATAATCTGACCTTGGTGTGTGTGCTTGCATGTACCTTTAGACTGCAAGCTTTTTAACCACTTGACCACTGGGCACTTAAACTCCCTTCCTAACCAGACCAATTTTCAGCTTTCAATGCTCTCACATTTTAAATGACAATTACTCAGTCAGGCAACATGCTACCCATATGAATTTTTTGTCCTTTTTTTCACACAAATAGAGCTTTCTTTTGCTGGTATTTGATCACCACTGGGTCTTTTATTTTTTTGTGCTATAAATGAAAAAAGACCGAAAAATTTGTAAAAAATGTACTAACAGCCTATCTCATTTCTTGAGACCCTAAGAGCCGGTTCACACAGGGGCGACACGACTTCCAGCGCGACTTTTGGAGGCAACTTGGACACGACTTGAGGAGCTACTTTAACACCACTTGGGACGACTTACAACACGACTTTGTCGCCCCAGGCTAGGCGACTTTGGCCATGGCCAATCAGAGAATAATCAGCTCTGGAGGGAGAAATCCACGCCAAAGTTTAAATAAAAAACCAGCACGGGTTCCCCCTCCAGGAGCATACCAGTCCCTTAGGTCTGGTATGGCTTTTGAGGGCAACCCCCTACGCCTAAAAACGGCGTGGGGGTCCCCCCAAAATCCATATCAAACCCTTATCCGAGCACGCAGCCTGGCCGGTCAGGAAAGGGGGTGGGGACGAGCGAGCGCCCCTCCCTCCTGAACCGTACCAGGTCACATGCCCTCAACATGGGGGGGGGGTGGGTGCTTTGGGGAAGGGGGCGCCGTGCGGCCCCCCCACCCCAAAGCACCTTGCCCCCATGTTGATGAGGACAAGGGCCTCTTCCCGACAACCCTGGCCGTTGGTTGTCGGGGTCTGCGGGCGGGGGGCTTATCGGAATCCGGGAGCCCCCTTTAATAAGGGGGCCCCCAGATCCCTGCCCCTCACCCTATGTGAATGAGTATGGGGTACGATGTACCCCTACCCATTCACTCAAGGTGTAAAAGTGTAAATAAAAAAAACACACATTTTTTTTTAAAATATTTTATTGCACTGCTCCGGGGTCTTCTTCCGTCTTAGGGGGTCTTCTCGCCGGACTCCTCCGCTCTCTTCTGCTCTTTTACCTAGCTCTTTCACAAGCGGAGGAGCCCGGCTTTCTTCTTCGTCGTCGCCGCTGTCGTCTGGGGGTCTCTTTCCGCCTTCGGGGTCTTCGGGGGTCTTCCGGGGTCTCTTCTGTTCTTGCCGATGTCGCCGCTTTCTGCGCCGTCTTCTTCTTCTTCCGATGTTGATTCGTCGCTCTCTCTGGCCGGTATGGCAGAGCCACGCTGTGTTGTGACTTATATAGGGACAAGGAGGCGGGGTCACATGCTCATGTCACATGGTGACCCCGCCCCCCATATGATGTCACAGTCCCAGCATCCTCCGGGTCTGCGACATAATAGGGGGCGGGGTCACCATGTGACATGAGCATGTAACCCCGCCTCCTTGTCCCTATATAAGTCACAACACAGCGCGGCTCTGCCATTCCGGCCAGAGACAGCGACGAGTCATCGGAAGAAGTAGAAGAAGAAGAAGAAGACGGCTCAGAAAGCGGCGACATCGGCAAGAACAGAAGAGACCCCGGAAGACCCCGGAAGACCCCCGAAGGTGGAAAGAGACCCCCAGACGACATCGGCGACGACGACGAAGAAGAAAGCCGGGCTCCTCCGCTCGTGAAAGAGCTAGGTAAAAGAGCAGAAGAGAGCGGAGGAGTCCGGCGAGAAGACCCCCCAAGACGGAAGAAGACCCCGGAGCAGTGCAATAAAATATAAAAAAAAATGTGTGTTTTTTTTATTTACACGTTTACACCTTGGGTGAATGGGTAGGGGTACATCGTACCCTATACTCATTCACATAGGGTGAGGGGCCGGGATCTGGGGGCCCCCTTATTAAAGGGGGCTCCCGGATTCCGATAAGCCCCCCGCCCGCAGACCCCGACAACCAACGGCCAGGGTTGACGGATGAGCCAGGGATGGATGGAGAATGGATGAGCACGGATGGATGAAGCACGGATGAGCCAGGAATGGAGCATGGATTGAGCATGGATGAGCATGGGTGAGCCAGGAATGGATGGAGCAGGATTGAGCACAGATAGATGGAGCACGGATGAGCCAGGGATGGATGGAGCATGGATGAGCCATGGATGGATGGAGCATAGATGAGCCAGGGATGGGTGGAGCATGGATGAGCCAGGGATGGATGGATGAGCACGGATGAGCCAGGGATGGATGGAGAATGGATGAGCATGGATGGATGGAGCACGGATGAGCCAGGGATGGAGCACAGATTGAGCATTGATGAGCAAGGGTGAGCCAGGGATGGATGGAGCAGGGATGGAGCATGGATGAGCACGGATGGAGCACGGATTGAGCATGGATGAGCCAGGGATGGAGTATAGATAGGCACATATGGAGCATGGATGGGCACATTTGAGGCATGTTTTTAGCACATATAAAGCATGGATGGGCACAGAACAGCACTGTAGGCACTCCAGAGACAGCCCACAGTGCTGCTGCACCCGTCTCCCTCTTCTCCTCGCACACTGTACTGATCAGTGCGAGGACAGGGGAAGAGCTGCAGCGGACAAGCTCCGGTTTGTTGACAAATGATCGCTTTGTCATTGGACGGAGTGATCACTTAGTAAAGGGCCGCTGTGATTGGCCCTTTACCCCGACCCTTGATGTGCTGGGTCGGGAGGACACGTCGGTCACGGACATTCCCGGGTGCGCGCAAGAGCGCGTTTCGGTGACAATGTCCATGGATGCCCTCGCAGAATAAGCCGACCGCGCTGTAGCCGTCTTTTGGCTATGGCCCGCCGGCATGTGGTTAAAGTGGTATTACACCTAAAAGTAAACCTATATTAAATTGCAGTTTACCAATTCTTAGATTTAGGCTTTCTTACCTTTTGTTTTCATCTGGTGATCCAGCCAGCAAGTCTGTTGTTTTTCAAAAGAAAAAGCTGTCTTGCAGATTGTGCCAGTTACAGAGATGAGAAAAAAACATCCACCAATGACAGGGTTAGGGGGATAGTGTCAATCCAGGGGAGTGGACCCCAGATTAAGGGGGACCCAGTCTCTGAAGGTCTTTTATGACAAAGCTCGCTGTGATGGGTGAATATTGGAAGTCCTGCAGCAGGATTGGTAAGTCTGCATCTTTGCAGTTTCTCTTAAAAAAAATAAAAAATAAAAAATAGATCTTACTGTCTGTTCTCCCAGTGGCCACTGGGGGCAGTGTGCTGTTTAATCACGCTGTGTACTTCTTAGTCGTGTGGGCTGCTGTTTCTCCTCCAGCCACTAGAGGGCGCAGGTCGCTCAGTATGGCCTATTTTTATATAGGCAGGAAGTGGAAGGGTGGACATGTGGTCCTGGGAATACCAGGTAGGGCTTCTGGAGATTATATACTGCTTACTTACTGCTTAATCCGGGGGGGCCTGTAAAACTGAAAGTTGATATACCCCTAGCAGTGCACTTTAAAGTGTTGTGTCTCCAGAATACTGTGCATTTGGCACAAAAAAAGTATGGGGCCTGGTGCAGTTGAACAGGTGCATAATTGCAAACTTCAGAATAATGTGCATTTGGTTTGCAGGAGCTTACTTTTACGCTGAAGCAGGGAAAGGCTGTGTGGCATACAGCTGTGCTAAACTAGTATGGGGTCAAGTGCAGCATAACTTGAATAAACGCATACTTGAATAAACACGTTTTGCATAGATGTTGCATAAGCACATTTTTGGAAGACCATGGGTCGGTGCACTTGAAGGAGTTGTCTCCAGAATAGCATGCATTGGGCTGCAAGAGCTTAGTTTTGGGCTCCCCATTCACACTTGTACGATTAGAAAGTTGTGCATTTTGGCTGCAACTTTAATGCAATTTTGTAGTGACGTGAAGCAGTTCCTGTGTAATCCTGAGGTCTATGTGCCTCAAGTTGCGCCAAGGTCAGACCGGAGTGGTGCAGGGGCTGCTTTGAGGTTGCCGCAACTTGAAGACGCATGGTTGTGAAGGGTATTCATTAAAAATCATGGGGTGCGACTTGTCAGGTGACCTTGCAGTCCCAAATCGCAGGATGGGTCGCATAGGTGTGGAAGAGGCCTTAGGCTGTTGAAGCATTATAGAGGCTGCATTGGATGCCTGTGTACTTGGCTAATCCTGACTATAACTAGTATGGGCCCAGGTTAGAGTTGCCACCTCATCCTTTTAAACCTGAACATCTTTGAATTACACAGGTTCTGAGGCTAATTAAATCCAGATAAGGCACCAAGTGAGTTTAATTACCACCTCAATCAGCCACAGAACCTGTGTAATTAATATGTGTTCGGGTTTAAAGGGATGAGGTGGCAACCATAGCCCAGGTGTGGTTGAGCATGTGCAGCTTAAAATGCATGCTTATTTGCATAGAACACAAGCCTGCATAGGAACATGTTTGCAGAGGGCCCCACGCCGACAAGCGGGCGGTACTCAGCATGCAGCCCCCCCAAGGCGGGCCACGGCGGCGCGTCTGCGTGGATGCATGTTTTTATAAGCATATGTTTGTATAGACGTGTGTCTCTGCATGTTGCATAGATATACGTGTTTACGTGGATGCGTGTGGCATAATATATGTTTAATAATTGCATGTTTGCTTATTCAGTAAATGCAGGTCTCCATGGGCACGTATTGAGTAAGTGTAACGCCGAGCGCTCCGGGTGCCCCGTCCTTCCCGGAGCGCTCACGGCGTCTGTCCTCCTGCAGCGCCCCGGCCGGCTCCCCTGGCCGTGGGCGCTGTTCTGTATCTGGGATGCGATCCACGCGGCGCCCCCGGTCCGCCCGTGGATCGCATCCCGCTCTGCTGGCTCGTCCCCGCCGGCCCTTCCGCCTACCTCCCCCTGCGCACTCGCCTCCTCTCTCCAGGCGCGCGCGGCTCCTTCCTTCTCTTAAAGGGCCAGTACACAATTGTCTGTGCCTGGTCCAATCATGCTTCACCCTTTCCTTTATCAATCCACTTCCCCTTCCTGTCATTTGCCGGATCTTGTGTTGCCTATAGTGCCCAGTGAAAGCGTGTTTTGTGTTTGCGCCTACTGTGTATCCAGACCTCTGCCGTTGCCCCCGACTTTGCTACCTGTCCTGACCTTTTGCTACGTCCGACCTTGCCTCTGCCTTATCCTTGTGTACCGCGCCTGTCTCAGCTGTCAGTGGGGTCGAGTTGCTATTGGAAGACACGACCTGGTTGCTACCACCGCAGCAAGTCCATCCCGCCTTGCGGCGGGCTCTGGTGAAAACCAGTAGCAACATTAGAACCGGTCCTCCAATACAACCCGTGCTATCGCCTCATTGACATAGGGGTTCCACATCCTGTTCCCCGCCATACCCGGAACGTGACAGTAAGTACATGTTTGCATGGACACACGCTTTTGTGTTTTTGCCTAAACGCATATTTGCTTAAACACATACCTACATGCTTTCATAAACGCATGCCTCCTTAACGCTTATTATAAAGAACCTCAACCATTAGCGATCCAAAATCCAAATGGGGACGAAAGGTCTAGCTTGGATCTCAAGCCGCTGGACATCATTCTGTTTCAGATAGACTCTTTCCATTTAGTGTTGTCCTCTCTACGAGAGGTAGATTTTGGGGTCCATCATCATTAATGACGCATATCTTCATGTGCCGCTTTTTTCCAGGCTCACCAAGGTTTTTTTTGCAAATTCGTCTTTTTTATTTTTGTGATTCTGCTCTTCGGGCTGGCCACAGCTCAGAGGGTTCACAAAGCTCCCAGCCCAGTACTGGTCGTGCTGAAAACGCAGATGTGCCAATCTCAGTTTACCTCAACAATCTTTGTTCAGGAAGCAGTCTGTTCCAGATTTTCCTTTGGTACATTTCTTCAGGAGGAAGTTGTATCTAGGTCAAGGCACATTTCCTATGTACAGTCCTACTACAGGTCTTTGGTAGAGGATCAGTCTCTCTGTCTGGAACATGAAGTTCCAGGCATTGGATTGCCAGAGGGCTCTGTTCCCGGGATATTGCAGAGCTAAGATTGCTGGTTGATGGTTCAAGATCTGGAGAAGAGATGAGCAAGATAATCACTGATGCCAGATTCTCCAGTTTGGTTTGAAGGTAGCTATAGTTCAGTGGACTTGGTCTCCACAGAAGAAAGTACTGCCCATCGATATCTTGGATTGTTGGACAGTATGCCTTGCTCTGGATGTTGGGACAAACCAGTTGTAGGTGTAAGGCTTCTGCAGGCATATATATCAACCACCTGGAGTCCTGCAGCTCAGGAAGATGAACAACATTCCATCTTAGACAGTACAACAAGTGCTGTCCTTATCACTAGTACACACTCCAGGTATAGTATAATAGCAGGGGCAACTCTGCAGGTGGCTCTACTAGATTCCACCAGTTTGTGTCTGGGATGAATGTCCCACCGGCAATAGGGGTAGATGCACTGGTAACACCTTAGGGACCAGTTCTCCCTTATTTGATGTTTTGAATTCTCCCACGTCTTTAGTGAAGAACCTGGGAGGCGGTAACACTGATAATAGTGTAAGCCGAATTAGCCTAGAAGGGCTTGGTACACTGACATAGCGATTCTTGTGGGGGTTGCTCCTTAAACACTCCCAGTCCAGCGGGACCTAATGGTATTGTGTCCTGTATCTCCACACTGTTTACAGGACTTGGAAATATTTTTTTTTTTCTTGGGGGGGCAGGAAGTGGTACTCACAGGAATATGAGTGGGACATTTACTTATCTTTGTCCAATCAGTAGTGGAAAGGAGATTGGCCTTAAGTACCTATCCATTTTTTTTGGATTCGTACTTCATACAGCGTGTAGCATAGATGGTCACACATGTCTGGCCACTCTTGTGTCCTTGGGACTGGGATTAGCTCTTGGCTGTCTTTGCAGAGGCCCATTTATTTAACCAATTGGGAGACTGTTGGTCCCTTATCTTGGAAGATGGCTTCTTTGGTTGCTATCACTTCACTAAGTGGAGTGTCAGAGCTGGCAGCTCTTTCATGCAAGGAGCTGTTCTTGGTCGCACATCGTAAGGTGATGTTGCGCCCTAATCCATCTCTACTGCCTAGAGTTGTTTCTAGTTTTCACTTGAATCAGGACAGTGTCTTGCTTTTATATTTTTCTTCTAATCCACAGTCGTCAGAAGAAAGATCGCTACCTACTCTAGAGGTAGTTCAGACGCTCAGGGTCTACTTGAGTTGTCGGCACAGGTCAGGAATCCTAATTTGTGCAGCCAGAAGAGCCCAGGAAGGGCAGGCGGCATCCAGGTTGAATGTTTAGCAGTGGATCTGCCAGTTTATCAATGATGCAGAAGACTGATGTTCTGCTTGTATTGCCACAGGCATACATTCACTAGGTTTTATCAAGTGAATGTTAGGATGAATGTTGCATTTGAACACAGTGTACTGCAGGCAGCAATATAGATCCTGTTCTTCTAATGATGTTTCCTTGGTCATAATGGATTCCCTCCCCTCAAAAGCATTGCTTGGGGACATCCCAGTTAGTTATTATGGCCGCTCTGTGTCCCGTGATGTACGATAAAGAAATTAGGATTTTTTTCTCCAGCTTGCTGTAAAATCCTTTTCTTGGGGTACATCAAGGGAGACAGAGATCCCTCTTGTCTGGGAAGTTTATTGCTTGCTACAAAACTAAGGTACTTCCTGTATAGGAGGGGTTATATAGAGGAGGGCTTCTTGTTTGATTCACCAGTGTCCATTCAACAATAGGTGCCGTATAATCCATTTAGTTATTATGGCTGCACTGTGTCCCGTGATGTACTTCAAGAAAAGGATTTTACAGGTAAGCTGTAGAAAAAATCCTAATTTCTACATGATCTCCCGGAAGGCATAATTAAAGTCCTACAGTATAAACGGTGTTTTGGTTCTGTTTAAGTAGCTGTTTATGTTCTAAACTGTTGTTTCTTGGCTTTGCTAATTGTTATCAGAAGTTTTTTTTGTAATTTCTCTTCTCTGGTCAAACCCCTGACTGATCTGACCAGGAAGGGTGGCAACCATCAGATTCCGTTTAAAGCCTTTAAGTCTCTTAAGCCTGCCTTGGTTTCTGCTCCTGTGCTGGCACATCCCGATCCTATGTTACCCTTCATTCTTGAGGTTGATGCATCTGAGACTGGAGTAGGCACCCTTCTGTCTCATCATCCTACCTCTGAGAGCGCTATGCATCCTTGTGGCTAGTTTTGCTTCTGTCCGAGAAATCAAAGAGTGATAGTGGAGAGTAACTTTACCATATAGTTTATTACATCCTATTCTCAACAGCATTATCAAAGTTTGTTTGCAAACATTGGCTTATACTCAAGAATGGTAATGTTTTGGGTAAAGCTCTTTCAGAGAAACCTCAGGTGGTATTTAGGGGGGTTCCATCTCTTAGGGATATGGTGCCCCCCCCCCCCCCCCAGTGTGTGTGACCTGCCTAACATCAAACTGATGTTCTTTCAAAACATGATAGGATTTTATAAGTGCAAAAAATGCTCTGTATATTCTCTTAATGGAGTTAGTAATAAAAAGACTATTCAATTTAGCTCTCATAGTACAGCCCAGGTCTTTCAAATTAGAACTTTCATTACATGTTCCACTCCCAAAGTGGTATATCTTCTTATCTGCCCTTCGGGATTCCAGTATAATGAACGTACCATATGTCCATTACAAGTTAGGTTCAACAAGCATTTTGGTAACATCAAAAGAGGCTTTAAAGGCCATCCGGTCTCCAGACATTATCTGGAAGTTCATGATAAAAATCCGGCAGGTACTTGTTTCCTTGGAATTGATAAGCTTAAATTGCATTGGAGGGGAGGATCAAGGCGACGTGAAATTTCTAAACTTGAAATGTGTTGGATCTATAGGGTTAAATGTCTCAAAGTTTATGTAAATTTGTAACCCATTTATTACAGTTGTAAGTCTTCTTCCCATATACTTTTGGTCAATATCTAAGATATCCTCCTAGAGGTCCTTTATGTCTTTTCCATTCTGGCTGTTTTGAGAGCTAATAATTTCACTATTTGCGTTTATAAATTTTATAAACATTTTTATTAATATATAGTTTGATTTCCCTCTTTGCTATTTTTGCGCTAATAACTACATATGTTTTGATTTGGTGATTAAAGGGGTTGTAAACCATTGTGTTTTTTTTTCACCTTAATGCATCCTATGCATTTAGGTGAAAAAACACCTGGTAGTGACCCCCCTCCCCCCCCCGTTTTACTTACCTGAGCCCTGGAACTTGACCCGGACGTGCTGTCTCTCTGCCTGGGGTTCTTGTCTCTGGATTGGATAGATTGATAGCAGCGAAGCCAGTGGCTCCAGCTGCTTTCAATCAAATCCAGTGACAACGGCGCCGGGGGTATGGGGTTGAATCATATATTCGACTATGGACGCCGAATGCTGGACTCAGGAGCGCACCCGTAAGGAGACCCCCCCTCGGGAGAGTGCTTCTCCTAGGGGGTTATCTGATGTGGGGAGGAGCCGAGAGGGGACCCCAGAAGAGGATGTTTGGGGCAACTCTCTGCCAAACGAGCGGCACAGTGGAGGTAATTATGACATGTTTGTTATTTAAAAATAAAAAATAAAACAAACCCTTACAATCACTTTGAGTACCTAGTTTTACATGTGAAATGTAGGTGGGGTTGTGTAAAGAGTGGAGAATGGGAAGGAAGCTTGAGGTTGAGCATTATGGCTGTCGCATAATAGCGAAACTTGGTTTCTTCAGGTTCCATTTATAGCGATGGCTCAGTACGTCGCCCTTGCCCCAGGAAGACGTCACGTGTGACAAAACATATCCGGCGGTGCTACGCGCTGACTGCGCCCTACGTGAAGTTCGGGTGTTTTGCTTTGCCGGCAATTGATTTTATCCTATATGCGCATACAGATTTTATACTTTGTAAGTAGCCATTTGGCTTTCTTTTTTCAATAAACCCAACTTTAACAGTATTACACTATTGGAGCTTCTTTCTTTGTATGATCATTTTCTGTTCCTGGATGATTGGGATGTCCCGCTGTGAGGGGAGCTTATGGTGAAGGATTCATCCACCATCTCATTGCCCTAGGTGCTTGATGTTTGACCATCCTAGAGATAGGTGGTCCCGACTATCTGGTAAGAGTTCTTGACTACTGTGACTACTTGAAAACTCTGCATCAAGTCACTTGGTGGTGGATATTTATTTTATTATTATATTATATTATTATTTACTTTTGGACTTTCATCATATTTAAAGGACTCATTCACATTTATATTTTGATGTGTTTTTTATTATTTGTTTGCTCCTTTTTGCACAAAGAACTTTATGATGTTCCACCTAATTAGTGTGTCACAGCACTATTAGTACCTACTTATAACTATTGATTTGGTCCAGACCTACCATTTTCCCAAGGCAGCTGGTCACCCAGGGAAGAATCAACTCATTTGGTCTATTTCTCAACAATTATGGTGGCCTAGTCTCCGTGCTGATGTAATCGCCTTTGTAGCCGCTTGTTCCGTGTGTGCTCAGAGTAAAACACCACGACACCTTCCAGTAGGCCTCCTACAACCCATACCCAATGGAGAGAGGCCTTGGACCCACTTGTCTATTGATTTTATTGTGGAGTTGCCCAACTCCCAGGGCAACACAGTTTATTCTTATGGTGGTTGACTGGTTCTCAAAGATGTCTCATGTATTCTACGCGCTCGGAGCATTCGGCTCCTTCTACGGGTCTCATAGAATGAGCCAATTGCGTAGCCTGCCTTGTTTCCCTTCTCATAAAAGAAACAAAGAAGGGGGGGCACCTCTCTAAGTGTAGTATTAAAACAGTAATCATTTATTGCACAAGATTAAAAACACTTATGCCGCGTACACACAACCGTTTTTTCCATCGGAATAAACTCTGACAGTTTTGTCAACGGAGTTCTGATGGAATTCCGCTTAATTCTTGCCTACACACGATCACACCAAAGTCTAGAATGCAGTGACATACAACACATACAATGGGACTAGAAAAAGGAAGTTCAATAGCCAGTAGCCAATAGCTGCCGTCTCGTACTTGCTTCAGAGCATGCATAGTTTTTGGTCCGTCGAAACAGCATACAGATGAGCGGTTGATTCCTTTCGGAAATATTTAAAACATGTTCTCTTTCTAGGTCCGTCAGAATTTTCGAGAAAAAAAAAGTCTGAGGCCCACACACGATCGGAATATTTGATGAAAAAGATTCCGTCTGACTTTTTCTGCCGTGTCACAATACAAGATAAATGGATTGAAAAAAGGATTTTGTCCTCTGGTGTTATTCTAACACTGTTTCCCACTCTTAACACTGTAATTGTAGTTGAAATTCCTCCATCCAGGCAGCTCAGGTGCAGTGTACAGCCTGTCATGGACATGAATGATTGTATGCTGCTGTATTCCTTGATACAGTGGTGCCTGGATGGAGCAAATTTAACTGCAATTATACAGAATGGGCTCAGCCACCCGTGTGCAAGAGACACAAATCTCAATAAAAGTAACACAAACTTTGCCTCTGCATTATCTCTCCCTCCTCATGTCATGCAATCTATTCAAGAGAATCAGCCAATTCGTAACTGTGCACTCCATGTAGCACACTCCTGAACTCTGCACCCTCTACGTAGCATCCTCCTGAGCCCTGCACTCTGTACGTAGCACACTCCTGAGCCCTGAACGCTGTACATAGCATACTCCTGAGCCCTGAACGCTGTACATAGCATACTCCTGAGCCCTGAATGCTGTACATAGCATACTCCTGAGCCCTGCACACTGTACGTAGCATACTCCTGAGCCCTGCATGCTGTACGTAGCATACTCCTGATCCCTGCACGCTGTACGTAGCATACTCCTGAGCCCTGCACGCTGTATGTAGCATACTCCTGAGCCCTGCACGCTGTACGTAGCATACTCCTGAGCCCTGCACGCTGTATGTAGCATACTCCTGAGCCCTGCACGCTGTATGTAGCATACTCCTGAGCCCTGCACGCTGTATGTAGCATACTCCTGAGCCCTGCACGCTGTACGTAGCATACTCCTGAGCCCTGCACGCTGTAAGTAGCATACTCCTGAGCCCTGCACGCTGTATGTAGCATACTCCTGAGCCCTGCACGCTGTACGTAGCATACTCCTGAGCCCTGCACGCTGTATGTAGCATACTCCTGAGCCCTGCACGCTGTATGTAGCATACTCCTGAGCCCTGCACGCTGTATGTAGCATACTCCTGAGCCCTGCACGCTGTATGTAGCATACTCCTGAGCCCTGCACTCTGTATGTAGCATACTCCTGAGCCCTGCACTCTGTATGTAGCATACTCCTGAGCCCTGCACTCTGTATGTAGCATCCTCCTGAGCCCTGCACTCTGTATGTAGCATACTCCTGAGCCCTGCACTCTGTATGTAGCATCCTCCTGAGCCCTGCCCTCTGTACGTAGCATCCTCCTGAACCCTGCCCTCTGTACGTAGCATCCTCCTGAATCCTGCGCTCTGTATGTAGCATCCTCCTGAACCCTTCACGTAGCATTCTCCTGCACATAGCTTCCTCTTGCACCCTACCAGTAGCACCAGCATACAGGGGCACACTGACCACCAATATGCAGGGCCAGTGGTTACCAGTATACAGAGAACATAACAATTCAAGTAAAATGACTACCACGCAACAAAAAAATCTCAAAAGCAATAAGAGAATCTTGTTAGCTGGTTCCCTCATCTAAAGCAAATCAATAAAAAGCAAAAAAATGCAGCGCTGCCCTACACTTCTATAAAATTGTACAAATTGACTTATAAGTGCAATGGTAAAACCGATAAATGAATATCCATTGCAAACCAACCAATGTATTGCAATATAGAAGTGATGGTGTCACCCCCTCTGTAAAAATATTTTGAGAAATTGCAGAGCTTCATTGTGCAAATAATGGCTAAACCCCCTATATACAATAATAATAACAGAGATGCAAATCAACCAGTGTATTAGAACATGGTGATGGTGTCACCCTCTCTGCAAAAGGTAACAAATATTGCAGAACTGCAATGTGCAAATAGTGGTGAAACCCCCTACATATAATAATAATAATAATAATAATAATAATAATAAAATGTAAAATATGTACATCGATTGTACATTTTATTATTTTTATATATGGGGGTTTCACCACTATTTGCACATTACAGTTCTGCAATATTTCTTACCTTTTGCAGAGGGGGTGATACCATCACTACTATATTGCAATACATTGGTTGATTCGTACTGGATATTCATTTATAGGTTTTACCATTGCACTTATAAGTCCATTTGTAGAAATGTATAAAGGAAGTGTAGGGTTGTGCTGCATTTTTGTTGGCTTTTTATTGGTATACAGAGGCTATTGTACATCATGAAGAAACCTCCACTTGCTGACCATGCCCACGTGCTGACCACACCCGCTTTTTGGCCATGTCCACAGGCTTTGAGCGCCGCATTAGCACCCTCACTTTTACCTCAAGCACCACCATAGCACCCCCCCAAAAAAAATTGTCTGGAGCCGCCCCTGCCCGGATTGGATTAGAATTTTGCCGCCCCATCCCTCCCAAGTTTTTCTCTATCTTATCTTCTTAACACTTGGTAGACATATCCCCAAAAATTCTAAGAAGTATCTTTTTTTTATTTTTTTATCATGGACGAAATGTGAGAAATAAGGTATAGATCATGCAATCATTCCATAAACACATACCACATACATTGCATATATAATTTATGGAAAATATGCTTATAAAATAGTTAACCATTTGCCAATAAAAAAAATATGTCCCCGGATTTAATTGAAAAAATCTGGTCACCTTACTTTAAGGGCCAGTTCACACCAGAAGGCAGTGGGGCAGAGTTCCGTTCACATTTCCCACACCGCGATCAAAACGCACTACAGTTACGATCTGCAACAGGTGTCAATATTAAGGTAAAGACACCCCAAACGCAGGTAGCAAACGCAGTGCATTTGCACCAGATCGCGTGGTACAGAAGTACCATGTGATGCAGTTGCAGTGAGTTTCCAAAAGTAGGCATGCCCTACTTTTGGCTCTGAGCAGTGTGATTTCAGCCCATTCAAAATTAATGGGCTGAAATCGCACTGCATGTGAATTGCCTGAAATCGCACTGCATGTGAATCGCACAGGAATGCACAGCGCGTTCCTGTGTGATTCCTGTCAGGAATCGGTACTAAAAAGATTTTTAAAAAAAATGTATAATACGTGTAGGAGACTAAAAAATGGGAATTCCAATTCCAAACAAAGTATTGTTAAGGAGACATGTAATGCCCTGTACACACGATCGGACATTCCGACAACAAAATCCCATGGTTTTGTTTCTGACGGATGTTGGCTCAAACTTGTCTTGCATTCACACGGTCACACAAAGTTGGTCAGAAATTCCGAACGCCAAGAACGCGGTGACGTACAACGAGTTCAATAAAGTTCAATATCCAGTGCTGCTCTTCTGCTTGATTCTGAGCATGCGTGGCACTTTGTGCGTCGGCATTGTGTACACACGATCGGAATCTGCGCAAAAGGATTTTGTTGTCGGAAAATTTGAGAACCAGATCTCAAATTTTGTGCGACGGAAATTACGATGGAAACTGTCCGATGGAGCCTACACGCGGTCAGAATTTTCCGACAACAAACTCCGACCGCACATTTTCCGTCGGAAAGTCTGACTGTGTGTACTGGGCATAAGAAGCAATCAGTGTGTAGTATTTTGTTTTTTCTATTAAACCCCATTGACTGTTAGTATACAATTTTAACACAAAGCTGTCATATGCCTCCCTCTGCTGGTTATTCGAAGAATAGCACAGCTGGCAACAACGACTGTATTGAAGTATTATAAATTCTTATGTATAGGAAAAAAGTTGAGTTTTCAGGGCATTATAGAGCAACCATTCCAGTTATGGTGAACTGCTCTAGAAGGGACTTAAACTGGAACTCCAGCAGTTTTATGGAACAATACAATTTCCATAACCAGCGTTCTGGCATCACATATTTTGGATGTGTAATTGTTTTTTTAACTTTTACATTTAGCTTGACCTAAATACAGCAGCAGCAATCTGATTGATTAATTTTGTAATCAGTAGGAATACTGACCTGAAATACTGTATTAATCGTTTTTATCACCCCAAACCAATACAGATATTGTTTTGGGCATCTCCACAGTAGATCAATTAAATCTCCATGGTCTCTAGAACATCTTGTGCACACAGGATCATCCCTTACTCCCATTTTACACAGCCTAGCAGACATAAGATGCACCCGAAGTACTATATAAAGTTGGGACAAGCGTTGCGTAACATTGACAGAACAAGACTGTACAGCCTGCAGAACCTCCTCCCACTGTTCTTCTTAAAATGTACCTACGTCCCTCTCCCATTTGCTCATGACTTCAGTGGGGAAACCCCGTAAGAATATAGAAGACAACATTGAGTAACAATTTGATATAAGCCTTTAAGTCCTCAAGGTAATGTCCAAAATCTTGCAGCCCTCCTTTAAAATATAATGTAACTAAAAATTTGATATAAGCCTTTAAGTTGGGAGACTTAAAATTAAAAATGGGGGTCAGGGATTGTAGCCAGGGTTCCCCTTTCGATTGTCTTAATAGCATGCTGCAATTGGAAGTAGTAAAAGCACATTGATTGCCGTACCTGAAATATTTCTTGTAAGTCAGTAAAAGAGGATAATTTACCATTGAGAAAGATATGCTTCAAAAATGTGACCCCCATATTTTTTCCATCTAGCTCCACTATCTACAAGTTGCAGTTCAGGGTAATATCCGTTATCCCAAATAGGACTGTAATTAGTGAAACCAGTGATGGCCTGTAATTGTCTGGTCTTATTCCACACCTTTTGCATGAGGACATACGTAGGGAAGCGTTTTAGATTTGGCATAAGCTAATGCCTCCAGACCCATGGCCCCATCACTAATCCCAGTCACATGACCCATCAAGACAGTAGTGGAATCCTCACTCCCACCCGTTTTCGGCAGGTCTATAGGCATGGCTCGAGCAATATGTTGTAACTGAGCTGCCAAATGGTAGAGCCAAGGGTTGGGCAGTGTTAATCCTCAAGCATCTTTAGGTTTCTGAAACTGCTCCAATTTAATCCGTGGGGACCTATTTAACCATAAAAAGGACCTAAATATCGATTTGATAATGCAGTACATTTTTAAAGAAATCACCATTGGAGCATTGTGCAAAACATAAAGGAGTTGTGGCATAAAAATAAGGTTAACTTTCCCCACCACGGAGAACCAGAGTTTGGACCATACCTTAGCTTTGTCTCGAATACGGCCCAGTATTGGCGACAAGTTGAGGGAAACCTACTCCAAGGAATTAGTATTGACATAGATGCCTAAGTATTTAACTGCTTACCGACCAGCCGCCGTCATTATACGGCGCCAGGTCGGCTCTCCTGCGCAAACCACTGTAGGTGTACGTCAGTCTTTACACAGGAAATAGCGGGCGTGCGCCACGGAAACATGCAGACTCGATATCCGCCGGTGACCCGCGATCGCGGTGTACAGAGGCAGAACGGGGAACTGCCTATGTAAACAAGGCGATTCCTTGTTCTGTTAGATGACATGTCAGAAATCTTCTGTTCCCAGTGATCGGGAACAGTGATCTCTGTCATGTCACTGGTAGCCCATCTCCCCTACAGTTAGTACACACCCAGGGAACACACTTAAAGTGTTACTAAACCCAGTAATATAAAAATAGTTCATCTGCCTCCCCACAGTGCCCATAGCTTCTAAATCTTCTTTTTACATTAAAATATTGCCGCTATATACCTTTTTGGCTGATCTGTATACCACGGTTACATGATAAACTGCACAGTTTCTCCAGTTCTCAGAGTTCGGGAAGGAGGAGAATTTCACTTTAGCCTGTATACACGCCCAATATCATGTGACCTGGCTAGCTCTGAGAACAATTATTCTCTCCAGCATAAAAGATACAACTGAGCATGTGTAGGTTGGCCACCCTGCCTGTATTAGCTGGCCTTCCCTAGATAGATAGTGCAGGAGGGGGAGGATCTATGCGCACAGGATAAAATTGCCTTGTTTACACAATGCAGAGGATTAACCCCTTAAGTTCCACAGTGAGTATAACAAGCATGCTATGCTGCATATACAGACAGATTTTACCGTTGTGGGTTTAGTAAAACTTTAACCCCTTGATCGCACCTTAGTGTTAACCCCTTCCCTGCCAGTTGAAACAAAAAGAAGAACTCGCTCCAGGTGTCTACTTCCTAATGATGTTTCCCCTCTCCAGGCGTGGGTGCAGCTCAATATGCAACCATATGCAAACATTTAACAAAAAGGTCCAGATGGCCACACTCCAATGAAAACTATTTCTTTATTGTTATAATAAATCCATACAGCAAGGATAAAACCACTGACGTATTTCACACCGTTACAGCAGGTGCTTATTCATACCTAAGTTTTAAAATAATGACAGACATGTATATGCAAGCAGACAAAACCGTAAATTGGTGTGATTAGGCATGGTGCACGCCCACTACAGGTGACACAATGCTCCCAGTTGATGAGAAGGTGGGTCAGCTGAACTTCTCTCTCACATGATCACAAGGTTAACTCTTCACAAAAAATAAAGACAAACAAGCCAAACCCACATAAGATATATAAATAAAGACCAAAATGATGCATGCTTGACATAATTAAACCACCTAAACGAAAAAAACAAAAAAATTGTTTAAAAAAAAAAAAACTTATCCGGACCTTTTTGTTCAATATTCCCTTCCCTGCCAGTGTAATTTTTACATAGATCAGTGCATTTTTATATCACTGATCAATGTAATAATGTCACTGGTCCCCAAAAAGTGTCATTTGGGGTCAGATTTGTCCACCGCAATGTCTCAGTCCCACAAAAAATCGCAGATCACTGCCATTACCAATAAAAACAATAAAAAATAAATGAAAGTCCCTAAATCTATCCCATAGTTTGTAGACGCGATAACTTTTGCGCAAACCAATCAATATACGCCTATTGCGATTTTTTTTTTTTTTTTTTTCTAAAAATATGTAGAAGAATACATATTAGCCTAAACTGATGAATAAACTAGTTTTTTTATAATTTTTTGGGGATATGGTATTATAGCAGAAAGTAAATAAAAAAGTTTTTTTTTTTTTTCAAAATTGTCAGCCTTTTTTTGTTTATAGCTCAAAAAATAAAAAACACAGAGGTGATCAAATACCATCAAAAAAAGAAAGCTCTATTTGTGGGGAAAAAAAAATGGATTTTGTTTGGGTACAACGTCGCACGATTGCGCAATTGTCGGTTAAAGCGACGCAGTTCCGTATCGCCAAAAATGGCCTGGTCATTAAGGGGGCAAATCCTTACGGTACTGAAGTGGTTAAAGGAGGATGATACTGGAATGTTTTGCAACGTGGTCTCCTGATTATCAGGATTGGCATCTAGTAACTTAATGGAAGATTTAGACCAATTAACAACCAATGCTGAATATGTACCAAAAGTGGATATGACTGACATTGCTTCCCGCAGGGATTCAGAGGTATCCCCAAGAAGGAGCATGGTATCATCAGCATAGAGCATGATTTTTCTCCTGTAACCTTCCATCAATCTGAATAATTTTAAAGTGCTTCTAAAGCCTCAAGGTTGTATGCAGTAAGGTAAAAAACCTTTTGTAAAGAAGAAAAAACTGCGCCAGGTAAATTAGCTAAAAAAGTCTATACCCTAATAAAAACAATCCGATCAAAGACTGTTTAGATCATGACAAGTGGATAAAAACACACAAATAATAATACTCAAAAATATTGATAATGGGTACTAAAGTGGTTTGGCAGTAACAACAGATAACCAAAAAAAGTCCTGGATTGTAGTCACACTGAGGACCATATATGTATGAATCTGTATGGAAAAATGTGGACAGTTCATGGAGTGAGTATTGGGTTTCTCAGTCTAATAGGCTGGGTACATCAGACTAGATATCCTGTCACACCGCTGTGCTCCACACCACACGGAAGTGCCACCACCAATATATATTGCCCTTACCAGATGATAGGCAAGGTTAAGCCTTTCAAACGTGAGCCCATAGAAAAGATCCTGACTTCAAAAAGGAACGATCGAACTTCAAGTCAGAAAGAACTCCCAGCATCTGCCAATCACACCGGAACCAGGACCTCAGACCAGACCCAATGGATAATCAAATCCAGGCTAGCACTCGGCGGTGCATCCAAATAAGATCAAAAAGAACAAGAAAACAGACCATAGCATAATAACGTTTTTAAAACGGTAATGAGTAATTTATTGATGAACGTACTCACATAAGCACAGGATAAAAAAGCGTGTATAAACTCCACATGGAGTGACACAGAACGCCGGCCGGCATGTAATGGAAACGGACCCTTCCTCCTTCAGGAGCGTTGAACGTGATGACGTCACTGCACGCCTTCCCAGAAGCTTTTCGTCTTACAAGACATTCTCAATGGGGATAGGGCCGTGCAGTGGGTCATGTCATTATATAGGGTAACGCCTCATTGTGGGAGGTAGGGAACGGAAAGAGAACTCCATCTTAACTCAGGGAAAATTTGCCCTTAGGTAACAAACTTTATGAGAAAAACGGTGTATTGCTAACCTAGTCACAACTGGGGGAGAAGTCAGTTGCTTGCCAGGAAAAACAAGAATTACGTGAACACAAATAATAAAGTGTATATATATAATAGCAATTATATGTCACCCGTGACAGTGTGTGTTTGGGCATATAATGGGAGCTAAAAGATTATATATATCCATTAGTGAACCTTTGTAGCTGTTACATTAGGTCAGAAATGGAAGGAAAATATGGTGACTTAGTCTCCAGCTGACATTTTGAAAAATGTAGTGAAATAATTCATAAAACAAAATCGTGAAAAAAAGGGGGGGAAAAAAATATATATATATATTCCTCTCCAATCTGCAAAACACGTGAAAAAAAGGCCACACAAATGATAAGGAATATACCCTGTCATCTGTCACATAGATGCGACGAGCATGGATATCCTCATTGCTAGAACCATAAAAATGTGTAGTGACATAATGATTTGTTAGATAGTAATATCTAACTTTTTATTAAAAAAGAAAAATTGTGTAAGTGAAAACAACGTGAAATATGAAGATAATAATAATAGACCAATCTCAATCTATCGGGGGTTCCCCAGACTCAGAAAGAGGAGGAGTCCATTACCAACACGCATAACCCTAACATGTATAAGGTCTAATGGCACCATATTTCGGGGCTCAAAATTCCATGACGTAAATCTCATTGACTGATAGATTGCAACCAATCCCTAGACACCACCAAAGGTGTATAGGTTAGGGAAAGGAGCAAGAGGAATAGGGGGAAGGGGAAGGAAAGCCCCAAATCTCATTGTTTGGAAATTGGGGTGAAAAAATAAACTCCTGAAATAATGATAAGAGGGATTTAGAACACAGACAATGTTCTTACTCACAGGAGGCTGTGATTATTAATAGAAACCAGTTTCTAGGGGGAAGAATGGAACAGGGGGAGCAGGATCTTAGTCCCCGAACTAAGGTAGCCATGACAAACACAATTACACCTGTTCAAAAAAAATTTTGAACAGTGTTTACATTGTTTACATTATTTGAAAACATACAGGTATCCTCTAGATCAATTAGGCATTGTTAATAAACGCATTCACGTCTGTCTCAATATTCATTCCGTACGGGACATAAGTTTTTAATCGGTGAATCCAGGCCATCTCCATTTTCGAGATTTCCCTGACCAAAAGGTCACCCCTCCAATTGGGCTTATGTTTATCAATGCCCAAGAAGAGTGTATTAGAAGGATCCCTATTATGTACTAGACGGTAATGGTTCGAGACAGAATGATTTTTGAAGCCTGAAATAATGTTTGTAATGTGTTCATTCAGGCGTACTTGTAGTGGACGTTTAGTCCGGCCCACGTATTGCAAGCCACAAGGGCATTGCAGTAGGTAGACAACACCAGTGGAAGCACAAGTGATACACGGTTTGATCGTGAATGTCCTCTGTGTGGCTGTAGATAAGACAGAGGTAATCCTTCTGGATGGATTAGAATTAAATCGACAGACTCTACAGCGCTTACATTGGTAAAATCCACTCAAGTGGTCAAAAAACCCTTTGCTTCTCACTGGTGGATTGAGAACGTTTGGAGCCACTTGGCCCTGCAAAGACTGTGCACCCCTAAAAATGACCCTAGGTTGTGGTGGTACAATGCTGCCAAGAACGGTATCATTGGTGATAATGTGCCAATGTTTCTTAATTAATTGCTTTATATTATTGTGTTGTATGGAGTAGGTCGTAATGAATGGTACAGCCGGGGCTGTCCCCGGTAAATTCCCAGGGGCCTTCTCCATCAACAGTTCTCCTCTATTTTTAGCACTTACGATCTTGAGTGTTTCCCGGAGTTCACCCTCTGAGTAGCCTTTTTCAATGAACCGACTAACCAAAACCTCAGCCTGAGTGAGAAACTGATGGTCCTCAGAGCAATTTCTCCGGAGTCTCAGAAATTGGCTCTTAGGAATGGCCTTTAGCCAGGCGTTATGATGGCAACTCCCGATTGGAATGTAGGAGTTCCTATCGGTGGCTTTAAAGAAGGTTGAGGTGGAAAAGACCCTGTCTCTGATACTGATGTTCAAATCAAGATAGTGGACATCAGCTTGGCTGGCCTCGAACTTAAGAATAATTCCTCTTTGATTGACATTGAGGTCGTTCATAAATTTTTCCAGATCTTCATATTGGCCATCCCACAGGAGGAGGATGTCATCTATATACCTAGCCCAAAGGGCAACTTGAGGTATATCCCGGGAATAGATGACATCCTCCTCCCATTTGGCCATAAATAAATTAGCCAAACTGGGGGCATATTTTGCACCCATAGCTACTCCGGTATCCTGTCTGTAGAAGTTGCCATCAAACCAAAAGTAATTGGATGCTGCCGCAAACTTCAACAGAGACATAAGAAACTTTACTTGCTTATGGGGAAGGCCTGAGTCCCTATCAAGGTAAGTTTGTACAGCATCGAAACCTAAATCATGGGGAATGATGGTATACAAAGAGTTGACATCTATAGTTGCCATCCACATCCCGTTCGTGGGAGACCTCCCAGACAGAAGATTGATGATGTGTTTGGAGTCTCTCACATAAGAGGGCATGGACTGTACTAGGGGCTGTAAATAGAAGTCTATATATCTGCCCACCCGGGACGTGATGGAATCAATACCACTCACAATGGGGCGTCCCGGGGGGCAGACAGGATCCTTATGTAACTTTGGGAGGTAGTAGATAGTCGGTGTTCGGGGGGCTTTCGGGATAAGAAACAGCCTTTCTTTGGCAGTGAGTATCCCCTCGTAGAAACCCTCGGCTACCAGGGCCTCAAGTGCCCTAGTGTATTTCAACTTAGGGTCACTGGTTAGGGGGGTGTAGGTGTTGGTATCACCAACAATTCTAGACATTTCGGCCAAATAGTCCGTTTTATCCAGGACTACAATCGCACCCCCTTTGTCGGCTGGTCTCACCACCAGATCCTTGTTCTGGCAGAGTGATTCCAAACCTTCTTTTAAAGTTTTACTCAGCTTGGCTCTCTTAACCTCCAGGGCATCTAAATCCCTAAGCAGCACATCCCTAAACACACGGAGGGGTGGTGCTAACGCACCTGGAGGGTTAAAAAGGGAAGCATTCCTCAAACCGGAGTGTGTAAACTCACTGGCTGTAACCTGACTATTTTGGGGAATCCCGGACAAATATCTTTTTATGTTAAGTTGCCTCACAAAGATATGAATGTCCATGAACGTCTGGAACTTGTCCAGACGTCTGGGAGGGGCAAATTTAAGGCCTTTGTCAAGGTCTTGATTGTAGTCCTGGATAAAACGGACTATTTGGCCGAAATGTCTAGAATTGTTGGTGATACCAACACCTACACCCCCCTAACCAGTGACCCTAAGTTGAAATACACTAGGGCACTTGAGGCCCTGGTAGCCGAGGGTTTCTACGAGGGGATACTCACTGCCAAAGAAAGGCTGTTTCTTATCCCGAAAGCCCCCCGAACACCGACTATCTACTACCTCCCAAAGTTACATAAGGATCCTGTCTGCCCCCCGGGACGCCCCATTGTGAGTGGTATTGATTCCATCACGTCCCGGGTGGGCAGATATATAGACTTCTATTTACAGCCCCTAGTACAGTCCATGCCCTCTTATGTGAGAGACTCCAAACACATCATCAATCTTCTGTCTGGGAGGTCTCCCACGAACGGGATGTGGATGGCAACTATAGATGTCAACTCTTTGTATACCATCATTCCCCATGATTTAGGTTTCGATGCTGTACAAACTTACCTTGATAGGGACTCAGGCCTTCCCCATAAGCAAGTAAAGTTTCTTATGTCTCTGTTGAAGTTTGCGGCAGCATCCAATTACTTTTGGTTTGATGGCAACTTCTACAGACAGGATACCGGAGTAGCTATGGGTGCAAAATATGCCCCCAGTTTGGCTAATTTATTTATGGCCAAATGGGAGGAGGATGTCATCTATTCCCGGGATATACCTCAAGTTGCCCTTTGGGCTAGGTATATAGATGACATCCTCCTCCTGTGGGATGGCCAATATGAAGATCTGGAAAAATTTATGAACGACCTCAATGTCAATCAAAGAGGAATCATTCTTAAGTTCGAGGCCAGCCAAACTGATGTCCACTATCTTGATTTGAACATCAGTATTAGAGACAGGGTCTTTTCCACCTCAACCTTCTTTAAAGCCACCGATAGGAACTCCTACATTCCAATCGGGAGTTGCCATCATAACGCCTGGCTAAAGGCCATTCCTAAGAGCCAATTTCTGAGACTCCGGAGAAATTGCTCTGAGGACCATCAGTTTCTCACTCAGGCTGAGGTTTTGGTTAGTCGGTTCATTGAGAAAGGCTACTCAGAGGGTGAACTCCGGGAAACACTCAAGATCGTAAGTGTTAAAAATAGAGGAGAACTGTTGATGGAGAAGGCCCCTGGGAACTCACCGGGGACAGCCCCGGCTGTACCATTCATTACGACCTACTCCATACAACACAATAATATAAAGCAATTAATTAAGAAACATTGGCACATTATCACCAATGATACCGTTCTTGGCAGCATTGTACCACCACAACCTAGGGTCATTTTTAGGGGTGCACAGTCTTTGCAGGGCCAAGTGGCTCCAAACGTTCTCAATCCACCAGTGAGAAGCAAAGGGTTTTTTGACCACTTGAGTGGATTTTACCAATGTAAGCGCTGTAGAGTCTGTCGATTTAATTCTAATCCATCCAGAAGGATTACCTCTGTCTTATCTACAGCCACACAGAGGACATTCACGATCAAACCGTGTATCACTTGTGCTTCCACTGGTGTTGTCTACCTACTGCAATGCCCTTGTGGCTTGCAATACGTGGGCCGGACTAAACGTCCACTACAAGTACGCCTGAATGAACACATTACAAACATTATTTCAGGCCTCAAAAATCATTCTGTCTCGAACCATTACCGTCTAGTACATAATAGGGATCCTTCTAATACACTCTTCTTGGGCATTGATAAACATAAGCCCAATTGGAGGGGTGACCTTTTGGTCAGGGAAATCTCGAAAATGGAGATGGCCTGGATTCACCGATTAAAAACTTATGTCCCGTACGGAATGAATATTGAGACAGACGTGAATGCGTTTATTAACAATGCCTAATTGATCTAGAGGATACCTGTATGTTTTCAAATAATGTAAACAATGTAAACACTGTTCAAAATTTTTTTTGAACAGGTGTAATTGTGTTTGTCATGGCTACCTTAGTTCGGGGACTAAGATCCTGCTCCCCCTGTTCCATTCTTCCCCCTAGAAACTGGTTTCTATTAATAATCACAGCCTCCTGTGAGTAAGAACATTGTCTGTGTTCTAAATCCCTCTTATCATTATTTCAGGAGTTTATTTTTTCACCCCAATTTCCAAACAATGAGATTTGGGGCTTTCCTTCCCCTTCCCCCTATTCCTCTTGCTCCTTTCCCTAACCTATACACCTTTGGTGGTGTCTAGGGATTGGTTGCAATCTATCAGTCAATGAGATTTACGTCATGGAATTTTGAGCCCCGAAATATGGTGCCATTAGACCTTATACATGTTAGGGTTATGCGTGTTGGTAATGGACTCCTCCTCTTTCTGAGTCTGGGGAACCCCCGATAGATTGAGATTGGTCTATTATTATTATCTTCATATTTCACGTTGTTTTCACTTACACAATTTTTCTTTTTTAATAAAAAGTTAGATATTACTATCTAACAAATCATTATGTCACTACACATTTTTATGGTTCTAGCAATGAGGATATCCATGCTCGTCGCATCTATGTGACAGATGACAGGGTATATTCCTTATCATTTGTGTGGCCTTTTTTTCACGTGTTTTGCAGATTGGAGAGGAATATATATATATATTTTTTTCCCCCCTTTTTTTCACGATTTTGTTTTATGAATTATTTCACTACATTTTTCAAAATGTCAGCTGGAGACTAAGTCACCATATTTTCCTTCCATTTCTGACCTAATGTAACAGCTACAAAGGTTCACTAATGGATATATATAATCTTTTAGCTCACATTATATGCCCAAACACACACTGTCACGGGTGACATATAATTGCTATTATATATATACACTTTATTATTTGTGTTCACGTAATTCTTGTTTTTCCTGGCAAGCAACTGACTTCTCCCCCAGTTGTGACTAGGTTAGCAATACACCGTTTTTCTCATAAAGTTTGTTACCTAAGGGCAAATTTTCCCTGAGTTAAGATGGAGTTCTCTTTCCGTTCCCTACCTCCCACAATGAGGCGTTACCCTATATAATGACATGACCCACTGCACGGCCCTATCCCCATTGAGAATGTCTTGTAAGACGAAAAGCTTCTGGGAAGGCGTGCAGTGACGTCATCACGTTCAACGCTCCTGAAGGAGGAAGGGTCCGTTTCCATTACATGCCGGCCGGCGTTCTGTGTCACTCCATGTGGAGTTTATACACGCTTTTTTATCCTGTGCTTATGTGAGTACGTTCATCAATAAATTACTCATTACCGTTTTAAAAACGTTATTATGCTATGGTCTGTTTTCTTGTTCTTTTTGATCTTATTTGGATGCACCGCCGAGTGCTAGCCTGGATTTGATTATCCATTGGGTCTGGTCTGAGGTCCTGGTTCCGGTGTGATTGGCAGATGCTGGGAGTTCTTTCTGACTTGAAGTTCGATCGTTCCTTTTTGAAGTCAGGATCTTTTCTATGGGCTCACGTTTGAAAGGCTTAACCTTGCCTATCATCTGGTAAGGGCAATATATATTGGTGGTGGCACTTCCGTGTGGTGTGGAGCACAGCGGTGTGACAGGATATCTAGTCTGATGTACCCAGCCTATTAGACTGAGAAACCCAATACTCACTCCATGAACTGTCCACATTTTTCCATACAGATTCATACATATATGGTCCTCAGTGTGACTACAATCCAGGACTTTTTTTGGTTATCTGTTGTTACTGCCAAACCACTTTAGTACCCATTATCAATATTTTTGAGTATTATTATTTGTGTGTTTTTATCCACTTGTCATGATCTAAACAGTCTTTGATCGGATTGTTTTTATTAGGGTATAGACTTTTTTAGCTAATTTACCTGGCGCAGTTTTTTCTTCTTTATATTGCATTGTGTTTATCCCACTATCCTGCAGCCGGGTTAGGTATTATTTATTATCATTTTTATAATTTTATTTTTATTTGGCCCCTTTCCTACCCCTTTTCCCCTTCTCCCTTCCCCTCCAGCTCTATCTTGGTGAGCGCGGTTTTTTCTGTTAACAAAAAACCTTTTGTGCTGCATGATCTCCCCCACCGCTGTCTCCCTCCTCATTGGGCAGATTGTTAGCAGTGGGAGCCATTGGCTAAAAGTACAAATACATCCACCGCATCTAATGATGGGAAAGCTGCAATATATTAAATGTTGTCTTTGAGATTTTTACTGCTGTAAGTCCTTTATACACCCTGTTCCAATTTATTATGCCAATGATATTTTTCTAATTTACCTAAATAATTCATGTAAACAACACTCAGCATAATTCTCATGTTATCAACTATTAAAACCACTTTGCGCTGGGAGGGCGTCCAGGGACGTCCTTGACTTTGCAGGGGGATATCTGAATGATGCCTGCAGCTACAGACATCTTTCAGATATCGGCTTTTTCAAATATGTGATTCCCTGCACCATAAGAATGATCATAGTGGCTGTTCAGCCACTTGATCATTCTTACGGGCTTCTACCGACTAACCGCTTCCATCGGTGAGCCAGAGAATGGATCTACTGGCCCCGGATGGTAATCATAGATATTTCCGGTGGACCAGATGGTCGCCGTAGTCTCTATGATCGTTCGGAGGCGGGGCGCGATGTTATGACGTCACACCCAGCCTCTGCATTCAAAAAAACGGCACCACCATCACGGCTGGGAAGCTGTGATCATTTTTTTATTTTTATTTTAGGCTTCCCAGCCTAGAGGTGAGATATGGGGTCTTATTGACCCCATATCTCACTGTAAAAAGGAACGATCGTGCCATATTCCTATTACAAGGGGTGTTTACATTCCTTGTAATAGGAATAAAAGTGATCAAATTATTATTTATTTTTTTGAAAGTGTCAAACTAAAAAAAATTTCTTCAAATTAACAATAAAAAAATAAAAATACATTTTAAAGCGCCCCTGTCCCCATAAGCTCGCACGCAGAAGCCAACACATACGTAAGTCCCGTGCACATATGGAAACGGTGTTCAAACCACACATGTGAGATATTGCCGCGGATGTTAAAGTGAGAGAAATAATTCTAGCCCTAGACCTCCTCTGTAACTCCAAACATGTAACCAGTAAAAAAATTTAAAGCCTCGCCTATGGGGATTTTTTAAGTACCAAAGTTTGGCACCATTCCACGAGCGCATGCAATTTTGAAGCGTGACATGTTAGGTATCTATTTACTCGGCGTAACTTCATCTTTCACATTATGCAAAAAAAATTGGGCTAATTTAATGTTTTTTTTTTTTTTTTTTAAAGCATGAAATTGTTTTTTTCCCCCAAAAAACGTGTTTTGAAAAATTGCTGCGCAAATATCGTGCGAGATAAAAAGTTGCAACAAGTTGCAACAACTGCCATTGTATACTCGAGGGTCTTTGCTAAAAAAGCATATATAATGTTTGGATGTTCTATGCAATTTTCTAGCAAAAAAAATTATGAATTTACATGTAGGAATTGGCCTGGGTGCGAAGTGGTTATTAAAAGTACAATTCAAATTTTATTGAACAAACCTCCTAATGATAACGGTTTTATTTTTTCTAAATAAAAAACGTACAATGCACTGTTCCAAATTATTACGCACAGTAAGTTTCAAAACACTTTATAGGTTGTAAACAACTAAAAATTGTCATTTGTTGTGTTTGCAGCATATTTACTGAAATCCAAAAGCTATTTCAATCAAACTTTCAACAACATTTTAACTTTTTAAACATTTTTAACAGGTCACGTTACATTTTATCATAGGACCCTTATTTGATAGCAGCTTCACAAGTCTTGCATCCATTGAACTTGAGAGTTTTTGGACAGTTTCTGCTTGAATTTGTTTGCAAGATGTCAGAATAGCCTCCCAGAGCTGCTGTTTGGATGTAAACTGCCTCCCAACCTCATAGATCTTTTGCTTTAAACATGATTTTGCTTGGATGCTCCAAAGGTTCTCAATAGGATTGTGGTCAGGGGAGGATGGAGGCCACACCATGACTTTCTCTCCTTTTATCCCCATAGCAGCCATTGATGCAGAGGTATTCTTTGCAGCATGAGATGGTGCAGTGTCATGCATGAAGATGATTTTATTACGGAAAGCATAGTTCTTCCTTCTGTACCAGGGAAGGAAGTGGTCAGTCAGGAACTCCACATACTTTGCAGAGGAAATCTTTACACCTTCGGGGGAACCTAAAGGGGCCGACCAGCTCTCTTCCCATGATTCCAGCCCAAAACATGACTCCACCACTGCCTTGCTGACGTCGCAGCCTTGTTGGAACAGGGTGGCCGTCCACCAACCATCCACTACTCCATCCATCTGGACCATCCAGGGTTGCACGGCACTCATCAGTGAACAGGACTGTTTGAAAATTTGTATTCATGTATTTTTCTGCCCAATGCTGCCGTTTCTGCTTGTGAGAATTGGTTAGTGGTGGCCGAATGGAAGGTTTATGCACAGTTGCAAGACTCTGGAGGACTCTACACCTTGATGTCCGTGTGACACTAGAGGCACCAGCAGCTTCAAATATCTGTTTGCTGCTATGTAATGGTGTTTTAGCAGCTGCTCTCTTGATCCGATGCATGGATCTTGCAGAAATCTTCCTCAATGTGCCTTTATCTGCACGAAACCTGTCTGTGCTCTAGACATGTGCACACTGAAATATTTCGTTTCGGAATTTAGTTTTCGTCTGAAAAATAAATTTACTTAGTTACTCCTGAAATTCGTTTTTATTTATTTCGTTTTTTGTTAAAACCTGCATTCGTCCGAAAATCCAAATAAATTAAGGTTTAATCTGTTCAAAGAAGATTCGACGGAGCAGCTAAACTGTACGACTCTGTATAGTTTAGCTGCTCTGTCGAATCTTCTTAGAACTTTCGACAGACACCATAAGCCAAAGATTAGACGTTCGTATGTTTTTCGCTGCTTTGACAAATCTTTGTCGTTCATGAGGAAATATGACACTGTGAAAAGCACTGCTTGTCCATGTAATACTGTATGTTTTATTATATGATTGTTGTATGGCATTCTTGAAATGAGGCTCATGTCTTTTAAACCTATTGTCACAGTGGTGTCAATAAAATAAAACATTTTTTCTTTTATCTTTGACCTATGTCGTATCAATTATCTCACTTCATCTACTGTGCTGCCTAAAAACCCCACTTCCCTCCTTGGGGGGGAAAACTTCTCTTTTTTAGTTCACAAGATAGGGTATATAGAATCTATATAGAATCTCAATCTATAGTATAGAATCTATAATAATAAATCCCCCCCACAACATGGGCAGCCTCTGAGGCTATCACAACACTAGCAACACTTGTATCACTATCAAGTTCACAACACTAACACAATAGCAGCAGATTATTATGAAAAAGTTAGGTTTAACTGTAGCTTGCTTCACTATTGTTCTTATTTGTTGCTTATGCTTAATTGCTAAATAATTCAGGTTCTCTGACAAACGGACCAGCTAAGATTGACTGTCTTCTGAAATAATTCAGTGTGTGTCTCTCTCTGCTAGCAATCGTAAGTGAAAGTAAATTGGCTGTACGTGTGTACTTAGTTCTAGCTATTTTACTGCTCCTCCTCTTTGGTTACAATCAGCCAATAACATTCATCATCATCATCATCATCATCATCATTTATTTTTATTTTACTTCCCCCACCCAATTCCAGCAGCGATCTTTTCTCTCTATGTCAAATCTTTTCTCTCTATGTAGAATAATATTGGACTAATAGAGTTAAGGTTAGGCACATTCGACCACAGGTTCGATGGACACAGATTGTTATTGTCAGCGTCGAATCTCCTATCTATAACGAACTGTTGTCGCAACGAAAATAAAGCATTTGTTTATGTCGGATCTTTAGTTTTTCGGATTCTGCCCTTTCGTTATCGTTTGTTAAAACAATAACGAAAATACCTGAAATTCTGACAAAAATGCATTCGGATGAAAATGAATGCACATGTCTACTGTGCTCTTGAATCAGCCACAAATCTCTTAATAGTGTGATGGTCACGCTTAAGTTTTCGTGAAATATCTAATGTTTTCATACCTCGTCCAAGGCATTGAACTATTTCACTCTTTTCGACAGCAGACAGATCCTTTTTCTTCCCCATATTGCTTGAAAATGGTGCTCTGCTTAATAATGTGGAACACCCTACTTTAGTAGCTTTTCCTTTTAATTGGGCTCACCTGGCAATCTAATTATCACGTGTCCGAGATTGTTTTCAGTGATGAAAAGAGCCCTGAGACACAATGCCATCCATGCGTTAAAATGAAAAACAAAATATTTAACCTCCTAGAGATTCACGCTATAGCCAAATGACGGCAACAGCACGGACGTCGTCGTCATTGACGTCGTCCCGTGCACGAGTGGCCTGCGCGCCCCCTGAAGGGCGCGCTTGCCGCGCTCTGTGATCAGCGAGTCTGTGAGACTCGCTAGATCACAGATCCGAGTAAGGGGTCGATCCCGACCCCTTACCACGTGATCAGCTGTCAGCCAATGACAGCTGATCATGTGATGACAACACAGCTGGTAATCGGCTATTTTTCCTCCTCGCGCTGATAGCACGAGGAGAAAAAAAAAAAGCCGATCACCGGCGGCAGTGAGAGGGACATTAGTCCCGATCACTGCGATGTGCCCTGGCTCCTCAGTGCCCACCAGTGCCACCTGTCAGTGCCCACAATCAGTGCCTGAACAGTGCTCCACATCAGTGCCCATCAGTGCCACCTCATCAGCGCATATCAATGAAGAAGAAACATTTTATAAAAAAATTGAGTACTGTCCGTGATACTTTTTTTTATTTGCACT